>JARK01000113.1:20311-57421 GCA_000688135.1 Ancylostoma ceylanicum | reverse complement strand
GACCACTTAAACACATTACATTCTAAGCACGCTTTCAGAAGAACCATAACCTGTGAGGTTGAAAGCCCGTGTAGGTTGATGTTCCTTTCATTCCTTTCCTTTCAACAATTCCATCGGCGCACTCAAAAGGTGAGTTTTTGGCCACGCAGATTAGCCAGTGATCGAAAATTGACAGTTGAATTTTTTCTAATTAGTTGAGGAGACGTTTGGTCGGATAGGTTGCATTTCGTATCGCCCATTTCAGGCTCTGAAGAAGGCGACTTGCCGAAACGTTAGCCAATAAATCAATTATCAACCTCGTGTGTGGCTTACCAAGAAGACAAGACAATATACATACATGCCGAGGTTCATCGAAAGTCGAGCATACCAAAAATGACATAGTCAAAAATTTGGTTTCCAAGTTTGGTGCCTGTGCCTGAAACCGCCTGAGAATATAATGGGGAGCGAAGGTACCACAAAGAATAAGGATGGCTTCGAGATTACACCACTCAAGTTTGGTTAGCCTCGTGCAGCACTATGGTGGTGAAGTTATTATTAGGTGCGTGCAAAAGTTCCGGTGCAGTTGGTGGTAGTTCACCGTTTAACGTCGTTTTTCTCCTTTTGCTTGCGATATTCCGATGTGGTTTTCGAGTGTGCTGGTAGCCTGTCACTTCTGCTACCCATGTCACATCTGGCTCGGATCTGTGTCGCAGCGCTGCTGTGTTTTAGGTATAAAACCAATATTATGAGCTGTCAGTGATTTTGTGGAATTTTGCTTTATGACTCAAAATCTAGATGATCTGAGAGAGACGCCACCCATACCATTAATACTGCGTTTGCGTAGGGTATCCTCTTCAAAATGCCAGAGGCTCGTTGGTTCTTGAGAAATACAAATGGTGACGAGACCTTGGAAAATGCTTCATGAACGCCGCGGTAATCCAACCTTCACAAAGGCAACCGAAAAGAGCAGGTTGAATCGGACCTAATGTCAAGTGAGCAGGACATTGTGAGGAAATTATCCAACCACTATCCACCACTTGTACTGGTTTGATAAAATGGGGAAGATGAATAGATGAATTTCGAGTGATCTGAGCATAGAACACCAACGTCCACACTGGCGAGTTTACAAATATCTGATCTACAGATATTCCAACGAGCCGTTTCCTAAATGGATTGTTAATGTTGATGGGAAATGGATCATGTGCAAGAATAAGAAGTGGTCGACCCAGGACCCAGACTCCATCTACCTATCCAAAAAGTGGGCAAGCCATCACTATACCCATGAAAAACTTCTCTGTCCATTTTTAGTCTGTAGCCGGAGCCAGCTACAACAAATTTTTCCAAAACGAATGCATAGTAAGTGTGTGTTATTGCTCGTTTCTTTCCGAAGGAATAACAGCAACATCTCGAATATAAGGCCAACAAAGGCAAGCTTAGGTTGTCTGCTGCTGCTGCGGGATGACGAGTGCCAGCATTTTGTAATGTAAAAAATTAGCCATTTCTGCTTCGAAATTGCAACCTATTTTATGTTACCCTCTGGGCCGGTCTCCAATAAAAATTTCCCTTTTCAAGCTTCTACGACTTTACATCAGCTGAAAATTTTCTGATGAACAGACCCTATTCGAAAACGATATGTGCCGGACTTTCGAGTATAAAGTGTCAAATTTACTGCTTCTTGGAAAACCTGTTTTGTGCCGTGTTGTCGACATCACAGGGATGCCAGCACTTTTAGATTTGAATAAAATCGTTGACAATGAGCAGAGTTATGGTGTTTCAAAAAATCAGGTGCAACTGCCCCGGAACTTTTGCACGCACCTAATATTAGTGCAAGTGCTGTTACTGAAATTGCCTTTTCGAAGGGTTAACCCCAAAACTAATCAGATTTTCAAAACAAGGCGAAAAATAAGCTTCACACTCAAGAATGTTCGCGAAATCATGCGCGTTGAAATGGTCTGTGAACATAAGCGAAATCCAATCGGTAATCGATTATTACAAGCGTTATAAATCCCTATGCAAAAAACAGCGGAAACCTATGTTACAGCTCAATATTTTGACTGCTGGAGTATGACTGAAAATTTCTTTTGGATTGAGCATTTTCACTGATATTTTGTCATAAATTATCTTCTGCTCGTTTCTTAAAAGTTTTTTTAGTTTTCCCAAACCCATCAGATTTTTCTTCAGGTTTTCCACAATTGGTCTGTTGTGAAATCATTGAGAGCTATCTTTTCTTAGAGTAAAATGAGTAATACAGGTTTGATAACTACTAAACATTCTGAGCCAAGAGGTTTCATCAAAGGGAATTTGAACTGCAAGTCGCAGATATGTATTCCCCCTTCAAATTTTTGTTTATTAAAGGCAGCACCCACGGAAATTTTTGTGTTGGAGATTCCGCTGGATTTCAAGGTTTTCAAGGACGATGAACTCATAGGCAGTGATGAAACAGCGTGAAACACGCCGGAAGACGGAAAATGAAGGCGCTGTTTCTCATGCGTCCACAGCGCGGACGAGTTTTCCGCCGAGGATATACGCGCGTATCGTCACGAAATCTTGTGGATGGTGCGCATTCGATAACCTACACTGTACAATATTCCATACACAACATAGTACATTGGGCTAGGCCACTCGTAGCATGTCAAATTAATAGCGTTAACTGGCGTGGCGGGCACCAAAATGGCCACGCTCGGCTCTGTGTCCACGGCAATATCTCCACAGATAGGCTGCTTTTCTTTGTGCTCAAGTTGCCATTGTGATTGTCTAGCAGCCGACCACACGGAGAACGACTCACCTCGAAAGTGAGGATTTCCGTGGGTGCTGCCTTTAAGAAAAAATTACTAATTCAATTTAATTGCAGTCTGCGACACAAAAAATAACGCCTTGTTTCTGTCCGAAACTGTTATCAAAACTGCGCAAATCCACTCTTTGCGAAGAAGCGAAGTCCAATCACAGTAAAGCACACGCATTCACACAGTATCCACAAACACTGCTTGTGCGGTTTCCATCCTTACTGCCACTAGCGAATTTGTTCAAGCACAGAGCCATTCCACTAATAATCACTTCACCATAGTGCTGCACGAGGCTCACCAAACTTGAGTGGTGTAATCTCGAAGCCATCCTTATTCTTTATGGTACCTTCACTCCCCATTATATTCTCAGGCGGTCTTAAGCACAGGCACCAAACTTGGTAACCAAATTTTTGATTATGTCATTTTTCTTTCTGCAGTTAGGGAGGAATGAAGTGAGATTTCTGCCACTGTGACTATAAGCATAAACTTTTGCGGACGCTAATAGGTAGGATCACACCATTTTGCCAAACTGTGGAGGACGCCTCAATTTTGGTTATCGAACTCCTCGGAAAGGCGAAGAGCTTACAGAGGGATTTTTACCGCTCTTATGTAGCACAAATCCTGCTCTAGCCGAGCGCCTGCTACCAGATCACAAGAATGTTAACTACGCCAGAACCGACTTGACAAAGCCAGTGATCTTCAGCAGTGCCTGACTCGGTTTTTGTCTCGCAGTCCATGGATTCGTNATGTACAGGGTGGTCCACATGAAGTGTGACGGGCTAAAGAAAATCAATTTTTGGACGCTTTTATTGCTTTTTTTGTGCAATTTCATGGTGTTATTCGTTTCTGCCGTGTTTTTAGTCCTATAGAAACCAGTCTTACCCTCTGTTTCTAGCTAAAGATGACATCGCTTGAGGATCAACTAACAGTAGTCGCCATGCACAAACGCGGGTCGTCAGTTTCCGAGTTGTCGAACACGCTCAAACTATACCGGGAGTAAGTAGATCGGGACATAAATTGTCGGAGAAACGGGAGGGATTGAAAATCGTCCGAGAGGAACACCTGATCGAACTGCGAGGACCCCTGCCCTTCGAAACGCTGTCAAAAGCAAACTGTGCCGAAATCTTGGAAGAAGCATTAGACAGTTGGCCAAGGATCACAAAATAAGCCGTTCAACCACACGAACACTGATAAGAGATGATCTCGAGCTGTATCCTAACAGATTCGTCGAAGGACAACGCCTCACAGACGAAATGAAGGCCTCCAGATTGGAAAAATGCAGAAAGGTGATGACCCTTGCGCGCGGTGACAAACTCGGCCGGATTCCCTTCACGGGCGAGAAGATATTCACTCCGGAATCCGCGGAATCAGCGAGGACTTTTGTCGAAGGAATCTTCAAGAGCTGTCAAGGCTGAAAAAAAACTGTTTCCTGACAATCCGTGATGGTGTGGGGTGGAATATCGGATTTGGGCAAGACTAAGCTGGTTTTTATCCAACAAGGAGTTGAAATTGATGCAGAACTTCGTTTGAAACAGATCCTGGAGGATGCGGTGGTTCCTTGGGCCGAATAGAATGCTATGGATATGGAGTGGGCCTTCCACCAAGATTGGGCACCTGCTCACGGCAAAAAGAATACACTGGGGTGCTGTGGGACCAATCTTCCGTGTTCCTGGACGAAGCATGTTTGGCCATCAAACTCACCCGATCTCAACCCTCTGGATCTCGCTGTCTAATCTATCTTGTATCAAAAAGTCTGCTCTTCCTGACACAGGTCATTAGATTCGCTAAAGACAGCCCTGGTGGTTGCTGGAGACCGAAAATCGCCAGAAGTTGTAGCGCGCATTCTCAAGAATTTCAGGAAGAGATTGGATGCTTGTATCAAAGCTAAAGGAGGTCATTACGAATGTGATCCAAGATATGTTGTAGAGAATTTTTCTGCCATCTAAATAAATAGAAAAAGTTCTCATTTGGTCTGATTTGTGTAAAGTATGGGAAGTTTTTTCCGTCACACTTCATGTGGACCACCCTGTATGTTATTATTCTACTTGGAACTGTGGCGATGCTTTCATATAGTTGTAGTCAATAACAAGTCCACTGCACTTCAACTGCGCGGTTGCGTTGTGCTGCGAGCGGCTGCGGTGCGGTAGCGTCTGGTCGATGAAGTCTGGGGCGCAAGCATAACTGAAATTACTCGGGTAAATCCAGTAACAACCCATGAATTCATTCATCATTAACACAACACGTTTGCCCTGGGTAACTTCATTGATGTACCCAAGCCCGTATTTTTGGCTAAGGTTCGGAAAGCATTGCTTGGCCTGGTTGCTGCAACAGACAAAGTTCAGCAGGACCTGGATGCATCATTGAGATTACTTAGGGTAAACGTGTTGACGCCCCTGCTAACGATGGGTGAATTTCTATGGTGTAAACACGTTGAACCTGGGTAATCTCAATGGAAGCTACCAGTTTAGTCCCGTATACCTGCTATCTATTGAAACCACAAGTTTTCTTTTTGAGGCGAGGTGTTCTCTGCGATGAAGTATTGTCGAAGCATTGTAACCGGGTACAGTACAAGAATGCTTCGCGTGCATACCTAGCGGAACTGAGATGCCAGCAGGGCAGCTATCGAAACCTAGGTTTTGGTGCCCAATTGAGATTACCCAGCGTAAAAGTGTTGGTGTCCGTGTTAAACAAGGGGTAGATTTGCGACTGCTAACACGTTTCTGGGTAATTGCAGTGGTGAACGTGACCCCTGAACTGACGTTCTGCACTGCGCGGCCGGAACTGCACGTTCCTAGCACTCGTCGCCGTTTATCAAGCGAACTCTCCTGTCAAGAATCCCCTTCCGAGACATATGTAGTTCGCACCCTGCACTTTTCTTTTCTCACAAAACGAACCACTCACCAATATCATCCCACCTTTTCGTTGTGTTCTATTTATACAACTAAGTACTACCCAAGTACGTTCCTGGATTTGCTCACTGCTGGACAAAAGCACTAATTACAGTAGTTGATGAAAGCCTTGCTGGAGTTCACTTTGCTATGCCAGAATGCGTTCGTTTCGGTGATGTGGTGCGTATTTGATTAGACAAGCCGGCAGAGTTGTTTATGCAAAGAAAAAGTGTAGAATGAACTAGGACAATAGCCGCTGAAAAGATGCATCGTCCCGTAACGGACAAATCCTCGAACTTGTTATTGTTCTCACTGTAATCTTATATGGGCATGGATGTCCTCTGTAGGCGTACAATATAGGAATCCTTTTTTCTGTTCGCTACTCTGCCATCGTGGGGAATTCACGGATATGTACCCAGAGAGCGCCTTTGTTGTCAAATTTGGTGAAATTTGGTGGAACACTTGTCCTCAAATATTCAGAATTGGGTGCTCACAAGGATAATAAACTGAGTTTTTTCTTCTAAAAAAACTGAGAAGATGTGAAAATAACCATAGTAGAGGTTTTCACTTCTCACGTTGCTTTTGCTCCGGAGGCCATATCAACTTCATTGCAATCATTATTTTCAAAATTCACAAAAATTTTTCGTTTTGCTATTAGGCCGAGTCCAAAACTTGATTTTGTATTCATGAAAGGTACAATTCCAGGGACGCAGAAGTAAAATGTGTATCAAAAATTACGTACCCACCCATGGTCGATCAATATTTTGGCTTACCTCGGCACTCACAAGTGGGAACATGCTCCATAGAATTGTTCACGCGCACAAGCCCTCTACTCTTTTGACCAAATATATCCCGTGGTTTTGCTAGTACCGCGGACTGACGCGCTGCACGGCCCACGCGGTGCGGCTGATCGCCGTGCACGTCGGGTGTTAACTCGTCCGCGCCGCGTAAGAGGTGCGGCGCGTCAGTCCGCGGAAGTCGCAATCGTGACTCACGTTCCCTGTAGATGTTCATTTAAATTTGTGTATCCGACAACAGTGGATAAAGTGGTCGGCGTTGATCTATCCCGTCACGAGGGATGCGCCACGCATTCGACTTCATCTGAGCATCGTAGAGGCGTTGAATGCGTATGTACCCTGTACAGTGACTTGCGGGGGGCATCCGATGAACCAAGTCAGTGCTTCATCCTCCTAGACTCCTCTGGTACCAGTTTGCCGACCCCGGAGGGATGGATGACTTGGTTGGCCACGGGCGCGGGATCGAACCATCGACCGCGTGCGTGCGCAGCGAGCCTCTTACCACTGCACCACACGCGCCCTACCGTCACTGTGGTCCACTGCGGTTGGCTGCAACATAACTTGTCGCAGAGCACAAAACATCACATTCTCTATTTATTCATTGACATTTCAGGTTTTTATAACGCTATCCGCAACAAGCTAGTAGATTCAAATGAACTGTCAATCATATTTCCGCCTTTGGCGTAGAGCTCAAGGAAGTTGACGGCAGGTCCCTACGGGAACAGTTGTCATTCTCAGTGAATTTTGTTGGCGGGGACAGGTCAATCAAAATGACTGGCATTTCTCTCCAAAACGGCTGCTGTTGACTAAAATAGTGCATTGTGAATCCACTCTCTTTTGATATATCAGCAGATGCATTGTCTTGTTTGATTATCAGGAGTGTGTAGCGCTGTGCTGCATAGAAAACTGGCGTTGAAGCAATCCGCCAGGTTGATCACATAGCCAGAATGAAATCCCCACTACATCAAAATCGAGAACATTGCTCAAAACAACGAAAGGTAACGTGAGTTTGTAACCATTACATGCAAGAAGTTGCATAAAACAGTACTGCTCACGGAATGTCGAAAACCGACGGTCGCTCTGCGTGGTCACCGTCGCTCACCATCACTCTGCCATAACATCCTCAGAACTGTTCCAATCAAAGCGGTTTGGGCACCGTTCGATTTGTATCGAAGAGATCTTCCGAATGGCTTCCTGAATATCGGGTTGGACTTCCAGTTTACGGGTTTTCCCTCAAATAATCGATATATCGATCGATGCCGCTTGATGGGTCGGATCATAGCAGCGGAAATACGCGCTGCGAACTGCAACTCAAGCTCAAATCTGGTTACTGTCACTATTTCAAGTCGAACATCCAGAAACTCAAGCATGTTGGAGCAGAACTGGGTACACTGCACGTCTTTTCCAAGCCATCCGGTTTTCGACAAGGTGGCTGATAGAGCACGTCGTTATAACAGATCTAGCCAAGTTGAAGTGAGAACAATTTTAGAACAGAGACAATTCCTCGCGATCTTCAAGTCCTGCAAGTGGGGCTGCTGTGGTCCCACTATTCTCGATGTTACTGTTATCCAAAATACAGACTTTCATAGTGCTTAGTGGAAACTTCGATGATGAGGGAGCTACAACTCGCCTATGAGATGAGCTGCAGATCTCCCAAGAGAAGCGGTTCAAGAACACTCTGTGCGCTTCTGAAAAATGCAGTTATGATACTTGCAGTTGACCTCAATGCGTAACTGGGATCGCACCAATTTTGCTGGAAATTTAGCCACATTCCTGTGACCGGCTCTAGCAGTCCTGGGAGGGTGCTAGGACAACGGGGCCCTATGAACCCTTGAAGNCAGGGGTTGTGCAAATGCGATCATACGCCCGATTGCGAACTAGGTGCCGTTTGAGGTTGGGTGGCGGTATGTCCACCACTCTCAAAATTTATGCCCCCTTCTCCAGTGATGACAGAAATGCAGTGGAAGAGTCCCTCCAACGGTCCTATGAGGCCATGATCGAATGGGCCGATAGGTGGCAGATTCGTGTCAATCTAGACAAAAGTTTCGTCCTGATTTTGAGTAATAGAGCATCTCGTAGCCATGTTGTTCAGGTCGGGAACCTTCCTCGCCTTTCTAGCCCTCGTGATCTCGGTGTTATTCTAGACTCTCGTATGGATTTTTCGGAACATCTCGATCGCACAATGTCGAAGGTCTTTCGGGCCCTGTTTTGCGTTTTGAGAACTGTCTGCACTACTGATCCTATTATACTCCTTAGGCTATAAAGGATAAAGTGGTCGGCGTTGATCAATCCCGTGACGAGGGATGCGCCACGCATTCGACTCCATCTGATCATCGTAGAGGCGTTGAATGCGTATATGCCCTATACAATGACTTGCGGGGGGCATCCGATGAACCAAGTCATCCTCCCAGACTCCTCTGGTACCAATTTACCGACCCCGGAGGGATGGGCGGCTTGGTTGGCCGTGGGCGCGCGATCGAACCATCGACCGTGTGCGTGCGCAGCGAGCCTCTTACCACTGCGCCACACGCGCCCAACAACATGGCAGTCCTGGGAGGGTGCTAGGACAACGGGGCCCTATGAACCCTTGAATTGCTCTTGAGCTGGCACATTCTGTGGCAATACGAGGAGTTTTCTAGAGATCCGATATTTTAGCATTTTTAACTTCGGTACGGGCGCGTGTGGCGCAGTGGTAAGAGGCTCGCTGCGCACGCACACGGTCGATGGTTCGATCTCGCTCCCGGCTAACCAAGCCGTCCATCCCCCCGGGGTCGGTAAATTGGTACCAGAGGAGTCTGGGAGGATGAAGCACTGACTTGGTTTATCGGATGCTCCCGCCAAGTCACTGTATAGGGCACATACGCATTCAACGCCTCTACGATTCCAGATGAAGTCGAATGCGTGGCGCATCCTTCGTGACGGGATTGATCAACGTCGACCACTTTATCCTTTATCCTTTAATTTCGGTAGCGTGTCACGTTGGGCACAGAAGCTGGCAAAACGACGAATTTCTGATGGGTCCCAGTTCAATTCCTACCCACAGGAACCTTTTTGCAAAATGCACAATTTGATAGAAAAAAACTGCTTATGTGAGCAGTTTCATCAGCAGTTACAGGGATTTCCATCGATTTTTGTATAGTGCAGCGGGTGTGTGTCCTGACCGGCGAGCGACAGGTCGAGGGTTCGATGCCCGCGTCTGGCAAATTTTTGCAAAACGTTCCTTCACTGTAAGTGGATGTTTTATTCACCCAAATGTATTGATTTTTGGATGATGCAATGACTGAGCAGTTCTGGGAAGTCCGCTACGTATGAATGCCTCGTTTAGCCTGCAACCCAGATGTAATATATGCTTGCACTTTCCAATGATGCTTCCAAAAATCTCCTTAACAATTGTCACTTTGATTTTCTACCTTCATTCTGAAGGGTAGCATTGTTCTCGTGGCACTTTGTAGTGAAAATAAACAAATAAATAAATGAATCAATAAAATAAGTGACTTGTCTGGCGAGCGACACGTACAGGTTGCGAAGCCCGAGCTTGGCAAATTTTTGCAAAATGTAACTCTAAGAATAATGAAGTGCGTGCATAATACGCCAAACGTTTTCACGACAAGATTCCGGGCTCTTCTTCATTTGGAAAAAGTTAATCGCAATGGTCTCCCACCCAACACAAGTGGCAAGCACCGAACCCTCCACCTGTCGCTCACCAGGAATGGAGCTCAGCCACTGCGCCATACAAAAATCAATACATTCGTTTCGTTAAGGCACACAGTCATAATGAAGGAACATTCTGCAAGAATTTACCAAAGTCCAGCATTGAACTCTGGACCTGTCGCTCGCCGGTCACAAACCCGTAAACTGGAGGTTGACCCGTAGATACACAATCTAGGTAGGGCGGAGAGAGTTCCTGGCGAATAGGCAAGGGGTGAGAGAGGGTTGCCGCCACGACTATCGCGCGAACAAAGAAGTTTTTCATATTTACCGCATCGAGACAACGCGAAAAAATTCGTGGATGTTTGGTGCGACAGATCACGTTTTTGCGCGACATACCAGACTCGCCAAACGCATGCATCTAGTATAACTTGTGATTAAAGCAGTAGAAACTAATGCACGAAACTATTGTGTTGAAAAATGGAGTTGAGATGGATGAGAAACGTAACTTTGGTTGCAGTCGTAGTACATTTTGCTAATCTTAAAAAAAACTAGCTGTGGGATTCAATCTCTCTTCAATAAGGGCATTGATAAGCAGTGTGAGAAGACAGGGGACTGATTTGCCCCCAGTTTGCTTTTGTTTCGTATGGTTTAGATGCATATTGCTGTGTGATCGGTAAAGTACATAATTTTCGGTGCCAAAATCCAATCAAGCATTTTCCCATTCAAATTCGAACAACTGACATTTTTTGACTCCACAAAAAATACCTGCCATTGTGGGCTGTCCATATCGATTCGATGAAATCGTACTTATAAACATACTACACGGAATGAATGAGCATTTTGCATGTCACATTTGAGATCTGCTTTTACTAAATTTGTCACCCCAGTAGGAATGTACATTGTCACCCTTAGAGGAGGAACTGTACAATCACCAAGAAATCGAACAAGGAAAGGAGAAAAGTCTACATTCTGAGACCCAAAATGTCGCAAAAGTGAAAATCAGAAACAATTGCAAGCCTTTGTTGCTGACTAATGATGGTAGGATTCTTATGGAAGTGAACACATCTGCAAACAAAAGCGAACGGTTCGCCAACTTACATCCTTCCAATAAATAGTCGTTGGTCCTTTCACACCATGTGGGTGGCATCTTTCTTATTCAGCAGCGATAAATCTGCACTCCTCGAATTTTTGGAGTAGACAAAAGCTAAATTCTCTAATTGCTTGTCTGCTGTCCTAAAATGCAGGGTAATTCTCAAAAATCCTTGGCGGATTTTCATCCACTGCCAGTTTAGTGTTTCGCAGAAGTAGAAGCTGAAGGGGACGTTGGAAATGTCACTCGACGAGAAAGAATAAAAAAAAAGTCGTGATGCTGATTCTTTAACTGGCTGGGAATTGTGTTTTTCTGCCCAGAGTGAGAGCGCTACTACACAATTCAACCACTGTAGTCTTATGCCTTCTCATGTGAAGAACAGTCTCTTCAACAGTCCAGTGTTTCCAACCTAAGCACTATTCCAACCTATATATAAAACCTATACCCAAATAGTTGTATCATTCGGATATTTACCGACATCCGTGGATAGAAGTTGTTATATTGCGCCAGGAAATACGCAGTTTCTACTAGGAGTTTCAGCTGGTATAAGGTCACAGTCCATGAAGGAGGTGTAAGAATGGGAAACTCAAGATGTATAATATATACTTTTCACCCTTCCCATGTGGAATGACAATAAATACTCGAGCTGTGCTGAAGTGGAGACTTTCCCCGCCATCACCCTAAACCGTCAGTGAGGGTGCGACCAAGCGTCCACACTCGGCAGTGTTTTGCGTAGAGCAAAATAGTTGGCTTGTGGGTGAGTCGCGCGTGTGAATAGGATGTGTACGCGTAGCCATGTGAATAGGGCGGTTGTTCACCGTTCTAGCGGCCAGGGGTTCGGAATCCGCCCGGTGCCGGACAATATTAGGTTGGTGCAAAAATAATGCGCATTTTCGATGCATCCTCTTCGGTGCAGAAGATTTCCTGTTGTCATCATAAACAATATTTACGAGAAGTTGTACATCTCCTTGTAGCAAATTTCATGGCCCTTCCAATGACTCTGTCCGTTTTCAACGAAATCCACATCCATATGTAACTTTCATTTTTGGAATGAAAGGCGTCAAAACAGAATTTTTGCCATTTTCACTTCTGCGAACCAAAACGTTGCAGCATCGCAGAAGGAGCTGCCCGAAATACCACAGTAGTTTTGGCTAAGGTAGTGTGAGCGAATATCTGCCGCGAATTTTAATTTTTGCACCAACCTAACACTATGCTGCCAACCCCCACGATCGCGGAACTTATCCAGCAAACACCCGCACAAAAAGTAGCCCGGATGGCTCAGTGGCAGAGCGGCGGATTGCAATCCGTCCCCATCGCTGGTTCCACTCCATTGGAGATCCAAAGTTAAGCGCAGTTTCTGCCCTGCAGTTTCTGCGATGCAGTGTTTGGGGTTCACTGCACGACGTCCCCCGTGATCTCCTTCGGGTAGTCCAGGAAGGCTTCCGACAACGTTTTGCATAAGTTTCTAAGGTAGACTTTGGGTGGGACTTTGAGGTTTGGGTTGGTTTGTGGGTGAATCTCGCGAACTGCTAAAACGTGTACGCGTAGTTTGGTGGATGAAGCGGCTGATCGTGACTCTCATCTGTGCTCAGACATTCGCTCGGGAGTCCCGCACTACAAAATAATGACTCCCGCTCGAGGGTGAGCGGGAGTCATCAAAAACAGCTAGTTTTTGTCCCGCAACATCCCGATTTTGTCCCGCATCCTCCGGCGGGAGACCGGATTTTGTCCCGAAAATGATAGCAGTAGCATGGTGCAGGAAACCGGATTTTGTCTCGAAATTGAAAACGAAAGAAAACAAAAATGCACGGTGACCGCAACGCGTATGAGGTCCGTGGGTCAACGCCGGCTGCTACTTCTCAGACATTCGCTCGGGAGTCCCGCACTACAAAATGATGACTCCCGCTCGAGGGTGAGCGGGAGTCATCAAAAACTTTGAGTTTTTGTCCCGCAACATCCCGATTTTGTCCGGAAAGCTCCGGCGGGAGACCGGATTTTGTCTCGAAAATGATACCAGTATCATGGTGCGGGAGTNCGGGGTCGGTAAATTGGTACCAGAGGAGTCTGGGAGGATGAAGCACTGACTTGGTTCATCGGATGCCCCCCGCAAGTCACTGCAGGGCACATACGCATTCAACGCCTCTACGATGTTCAGATGAAGTCGAATGCGTGGCGCATCCCTCGTGACGGGATTGATCAACGCCGACCACTTTATCCTTATGCTATATAAAGCCTATATTTTGCCGTTGCTCAGATATTGTTGCCAAGTCTGGAACCCTCTCCTCAAAAAGCATATTCAAAGGACCGAGAGAGTGGAAATAACCTTCACCAGACTCCTGACTCTAGAGCATTTCCAGATGACGAATATCCTCAATCTCCCCTCCGTATAGTGTGCGGTTGCGCGAATTAGGAATGGAAAGCTTATTTAGGAGGATTCGAGCGGATCTGATTTTAGCTTTCAAAATACTACGTGGTGAAACTAGTTTCCTTCCTTCCAGGTTTTGGATCTTTCGGCCCTCGTTTGCCCGCAGACCTAGTTTCAATATCAGTCTACATGGTTCCGCTTCGTATCGTCGCCAACTACTGCGTAACTCTTTCTTCTTCCGTGGTGCTCAGCTCCTAAATAGACTACCCGCCTCTCTTTTTGCTTTCTCTGACTCTCGTTTCCTTAGGAAAAACATCTGGAATTTAGATCTCCTTAGTTTCAGAGATTAGTGACGTCATTTAAGATCAGCCTGGCTCCCACTCTAATGGCTTGTTTTATTTCACTTTTTGGTATCAGCTATTCCTGACATCTTCCGAGCAGCTTTTGTCAGACTGTTGTTAGCGTTGGGATATTCCAGGGTCTAGCATCTAACTCCGGTTTGCCACACCTGTAAAGCAGGTGCCAGACAGTTCATGCCCATGTTAAGACTTAAATGTAAAGGCTTGCCGTGCTTTACCAATCGTCCCAGGTATTGTGGCTCAACTGGCACGCGGAGCCTTGCTGGTCTTCTGGGCCTGTCCCCACGCGTCCTATCAAATTATACCTTGAGGCTCGGAAGAGGTTTAGGCCTTGGCTGTTAGTATGCGGTCGTGTTAATTATTCGCTCGGTAGCCTGTTTTATTTTTGCTTTCTAGTGTTTGTCTTTTGTTCATTTAGTTCATTCAGTTCATTTAGTTTTTTTAGTTCCTTTAGTTCATTTAATCCTTCTATGTTCGTTTTTTCCGTTTTTCTCATAATATTTATGCCACGCGGTTAAGTTTTGTTCCCTTACCTTGCTGTTATTGTGAGTGAGCACCACTGAGTGCACGTGATGAAGATGATAAAGATGTGTGCTAAAGGCCCGCCTCTAGATGGGCCGAGTTGCTCTGCCACGCTAATTATGGTCTGAGTGCGCTCTCAATTGACAGCCACAAGTAAAGGTATACACCCGTGTGACACTGTCATCTCCAAACGGAAGACACCCCTCAGAACAAATCAAATCGTTTCTCACTAAAACTTCGGTGTAGACGTAGACGACATCGAGGAATTCATAAGATGAGCCGGGACCCTACCTCCCCTTCTTTTCAAAAACTTCAGAAAAATTTCAAGTGAAGGGCGTGTAAAAGCAATTTTTCAGTTTTTCGCGATCCATATGATTTTTGTTGTGGGAAATGCTGCAAACCCACATCCGAAAATCAGTGCCAGCTTACCGTACACTGCTGGTCCAGTGTTCTGTCGGTAGTTGAGTTACCCGGTGCCGTCACATCGCTGCAGAAGTAACAGGCGAGATCTGAGTAAGGTATCAGAGTTCCCTCTTTGACAGATATAATGCCTAAAATAACAGTAAGTGCACATTTGATGTTTGATGGTAACCATAACACATCAGCAAATATGTCCTATTGTCATTTTTGTTGTTGGAAAACAAAGCATTGTGAATTTTGGCAACGGTAAGAACAGATATGAGCAAAACGATGGGTAATGAATCGGAGACCAGCGAAACCATACCGGAAGCGGATTGGTGATCAGCTGCATCATTCTTTACACCATGACGAATGACTACGTAGTTGTCGAAGCCCAAAGCTACGCTGAACGCCATCTGAATGCCATTATGCAAACTATATTGATTTACGCAAGGAATGGAAGAACGTGCAGAAAATCACCATAGCTACTCTTTTGGAAAACGAGTAGCGAAAAAAAAAAACGAAGAAAGCGCAGGATCGCAAGGAAGAGAAACCTGTTAAACTAACCTTTCCATGCTTCGTCGCGAGCATTGTTGGAAGCCATCTTGCTTCTCTACTGTCTAGTGCCAAGAAAACCACGTCGTGTTTGGCAACAAGATCGTCAACAAGAGCCACGTCTCGTTCTAAGGAAGTTTCTTCTGTAAATACGTCCTAAAAAATCCCCAAAAATACAAGAGGAATACTGTATACTTAACATATTTACCGAAGAAAACACCCAAGGAAATATTATTATTACGGGAAAAATATTCATATCATCATGTTTCGTGTGATTTGCATCCACACTACCATGGATATGGCATATTTAGAAACAGGATCAGGAGAACTCATACTCAAATCCCCTCCCTTTTCTTCCGCCTTGAGAGATTTCTCTAATACTGTGTTGGGGAAGCATCCTTTTTTGTGACTCTGAAGAATGTCATTCCTTCTGTCCGCCGTGCCCATTTCATCGTAGGTAGAGGCAGCTTTGTTGGGATAAAGGCTTTTCACTTGGAAATTTTCGTGTCAATATTTATATGCAAATTTGTTGCCACCTACGAGATCGTTCCAACAATTTTATTGAGATGGCAGCATCAAAACCCTTCCACTAAGCGCTGGGACCATTCGAGATAGTTGTGGCACGAACGGAGTACTGCAGCCATCTGATTTAGTGCTCAAACGCTTCTTTTTCTGCTCTTAGAAACTGTATTCTGATTTTTAGAAGAGCTTTTGCAATAGTTTTCGTTAGGATTTTCTTGTTCCTGTTTTACCACTCATGTTCTTACTTGAAATCCTAAAAATCCTTGGCTTTTCAGGGACTCATTGACTAGTTACTTTATCCTTTCCAAACACCATTTTCTAGTCAGCTTAAAAAAATGCTGCAACGCGATGTGGATCATCGACTTCGCCAACAAAACGGCGAAAAAAGACAGCATTATCGACATTTTCGGACTGAGGCTCGCCGAACAGGGCCTAATTTGGTCCAAAACAATGAATTAACATTTCCAAAAAGATGGAGAAATGAAGGTTTCGAATGTTTTAAAAGGTTTTTGTTTTACGTCAAAACCCTAAACGGTTCTCAGACTACGCTGGGATCTTGAATTCGAAGATATCCATGGGATTTGAGATCCATATTTAATCGTGAATCCCTAGATAGACCTGTATAAACAGACGAAAAACCAACCACTAGACGATACTGTATGCCCTGGCATCGGGACAGTCAACCGAATGGCCTGCGAGTCGATACTAGGATAGATCCGTCTCAGTGCTGCAGCCGCTGTTTCAGCCTTGCCACGAGATTCTCGCGCATCTTCGAATTCCGACAAAGATTGCCTTGAAATAGCTCCATAATTAACCACAATTTATAACCGCACCCTCTATCTGCCCATAAGACTAAATACAGAGGAGTGAAGGTGCAAACAGCCACTCTGGCCATTTAGTGAGCCATCAAACCACAGTCGTTCCAAAAAATACTTGCCCCGGCATCCACCGCCCGTCTATTAACCCATGCCGCGCCTCCTATGCATTAGCATACGTGCTGCGACGTGGCTCAGTCGACGCGCAGTGTAGCGGGAGGCAAGTGTTTTTTGGAACGACTGTACATATTCAGAGAATTGGAACCATTGTTCAATATGATCGTTAGACCTACCGCACTGGATTGCTGTAGCTCACAGAAGAATTGTCCACAAACGTAATCTTCTTCACGCCCCAGCCCATAAGACATCTCGCAATATTACTACCTAACGTTCCTGCTCCAAATATAAGTACCTAAACAGTTCTTATACGAGGCGGTGGTAAACGAGATTTGATGGCTATTTCTTAACAAAATTTTAACGAAATAATTGACAATCTATTCCACCATTCCAATTGCAGTAATTCTCAGGAATTGCACAAAATCTGCTTGGTGCAGAAGAGGGGTGAACGCTTCAAACGCTGATAGTGGAAGTACACATTGATTTACAAATGAGGAACATGCTACCCCTAAAATCACGGGTGGTAGTAAACCTACTGAAACTGTCAGTTAACGGTGAAAGTTAACTGGCACCTTACTCCCAGTTCACAAAGAACTCCGGAACAGCTAATGTAGGCGTAAATTGTTTGATAGATATGTTGAAGACTCCGATGCTTTATATGTTTACTGGTTAGCTTTTGGCATTAACACGTTCGCGACAACGCAGATTTCGCGCGCGCCGCCACTTGGGACACACGCGCTTTTGCACAACTGGGACCCGTGCTCGACCGGTCGTGCACTTGGTCCCACGCGGTAGCAATTTTTCCTCCCCATTCAAAAAGCAAGATTTTTTCGTAAGAGTTATTCTTTCTTTCGTAGTTCTCAAAGGTTTCTCCCATTTCTGTTGTCTACTGATTTGCCATTGTTAGGATTTTAATTGAAGTTTATTGTTCTTCTAGCTGTTCTAGTACGAAAAATCTAAAGAAAAAGTTTGAGAGGTCTGCTTTGCCCACTGCGTATGTAACACTCTAGTATATCTGTCACTACGTTACTACGAAGGAATTAGCTGGCTGTGGGCTTTTCACAAAGATATGACATTAAATGGACAGTGCACGACCGGTCGTGCACGTGGTCCAACGCGACAGACACCGCGTGCTCGACCGGTCGTGCACGAGGTCGCGAACGTGTTAATGCCTTTGTCAAACCTAAATGTTACCAACAAATCGCTTTATTTATAGGCTTTATTGATTTGAATATGGTCCTCTAAGTGTAATGTTTCAATACTAGGACGAAACCGGGACCATACCTGCAGGTGAACTCACAGTTCAAAATCGAACTGTGAGCTCGCCATGACGCCGAGCTTACTGTGAGTATGAAACGACGAGGACACTGGCAGCGAAAAAGTGTGCGGCGCGCGAGACGCAGACGGTGACCTCATTGTTTTACGAAAAAGTCCTCGAGAGGACTTTTTGCTCATGGTTCGAGTTCGTCGTTGTGGCCAGTCGGGCGTACACTGGCTCCTTTTTGGTGAAGACGCAATTCCGAGCATATCCAGCTGATCGATGTTCCACCGTTCCGATCACCATGACATCCCACCGGAGATCATCGATGACACCAATTTCCTGGTGGGTGATTTTGACTGCTAAGCCTCACACGTTCTCGGATGGAATCCCACTTTATGGGCACGGAAATGTATTTTTGGGCTCAACGCATCAAAGTTATGTTATGCGGGACGAGATTCACTGACATTTGGGTTGTAAGCTTATATTCCACTTATATAAATATACGTAAGTTTGAAGTTAAGCAACTATTGATAAGAATTTTGCAAAATATATGCACATATTGCATAGGTAATCATTTTAACAAATATGCATAGGTAATCATTTTAACAAATAATACACACAATAGTGAGTTCCCCTTACCTTATTGATGAGTGCAGGGGGAAACTTACTTTTATGTTTAGTTTTCGAATAAGGTTAATGCACGAAACGAAAACTGAACAGATAGGTAAAAGTGAACACATCATCTAAATTTAAAATTTATAAGGGTCACATATTAGGGTGTAAAACTATAAATGCGCGCACACTTTTCCATCTCTATCGGAGTACTATTGGAAGCATATGCTCAGTAATTTAAAGTATCTTGAAGAGCAATTCTTTGCGCATTCACTGGTATGTAACTCGTCTGGCAAATCTCAATTTTTGATTTTTAAAAAAATTTGAAAGGCTGCCAACTGGAGTTGCGCAGTTGTGGTGGAAACCGCCATCGAACGAATTTTTCTATGTACTACCTTGAAAAACAAGTTTCTTGAACCAAGTTCAGTACCTATTAAGAGAGGGGCATATTGCGAAAGAACTTGCAAAAAACCGCTGCGGGGCAGCAAAAGAGAGCAACGCCATAATGCTCCAAACATGCTTACCCACGTGCTGAAAAAACGTTGTCTTCATGGTAAAATATGAAATAAGTGGTTTAATCAGAGGCCAAATTTCATGCAGACAGTTACGGGAGAGCTCTGCCTATAACAATAGGGCCATGTAGGCCGGCCACTTCACCGAAATCTGCTCAAACCAACGACTACTAGAAATTTTTCACAAACAGGCCCATCCAAAGGCGACGAAAAATGTCCAACAAAAAACTGGAGAAATAAGATGGAAAACCCTGTCTCAGCCGCCACGTGGATAAGACTTGCCACTATCAGACCCCACCTTATCTCTGTCCAGGAAGCATTCCTCACAAAGAAAAAAATGCAGAAACCGCGAGAAAAAGTGGGGGTTCGGGTAAGCGTCTGTTGCGATTCACAGCGCACTGACTTCATGAAGAAGGAACCTCATATCCTGCATGGAGAACGATGAAGGGTAGTTGAGATTAATTATGAACACGATTTTGGTTGGGGAGCTCTGCTATGGTTTCTTTGAATAAATTTCGTTCCACGCGAAAACGCGCATTCATAGTTTTACACCCTAATAAATTCCGTTTCTCGTGGAGTCATTAGTGCAGAGGTACAGTATGTATATTTCTCAGTGGCTTACCAGTGCACCACGTGACATAACGCTTGGAGTACTGCTGGCAACGCTCCAGCAGACAACAGGTGGGTATCGATCGCCAGCTCGCGTCATGGCGGGCGGTGCGCCCGCACGACACCCCGAAATATACAGAGGATATGTTGGCACACTCTGAGGAAATCGAGTATTTGATGGTTGAGGGTTCGAAACCCCTGATGGGCAGAAGGTTTTGCGAAAGCCTCATCATCCAAGTATCAAGGTTGTCAATTAGCTCGTAACTTGTTCACGGTTGCAAACCAAAGCTGACAGTTAACTTCGACCTCAGACTTATCGTTTCGTCGTCGTTTCAAGAGGTTTACTACCACCCCACATCTTTTCACAAATTCCTACATATATAAGGTTGGTTCTGCCCTTTCTCTGCAATTTTTTCTTATTTCCAATGCAGAGTAACTTTAAACGACAGCCATTTAAATGAACATTATAGCCACCGTAAAGACCAGGGTCCACCTACGGGGCCGGCCTCCGTCCAAATGAGTTCAAACGTTCCGTCCAAATGAGTCAGCCTGCACAGACAACCTGCTGCTATCTCCAAAATGTATTAGGTTGTTGCAAAATCGATGTCGGATTTTTGGACCACGAATTTTGGAATAATGCTTTGGGATGTGAAATGGTATTTCCATCATATATTTTGTACTTATTTCAAAGCCCAATCCTTCCTCTTTCTGCGTATTCATTTTTATTCAGATCCACAAACTTTTGCTTTCGTTTTCGGGCTCGAATTAAAATGCACTCCTCCGCTAAAATTCGTCCCAAACTGTTTCGTGAACTCGAACTCGATAGCAAGAAAGTGGCTTGGACATGCTGTATTGCCAACCTATGCAGGAGGGAATGCTCAACAAAGTGATAGCACAGTGTTAGCCTAAGTCATTTAGTATTGGAGACACGTGTCTCAATGTTATGGACTAGAATTCGATGACGTCAACGCCGTTTTCAAAGCACTGGCAGAAGCTATCACCAGGAGACATGTTCAATATCTCGAAGGTGGCTTTGAGGTTCATTATTCCATTATTCCTGAGGTCATCGAAGAAACGAGCATGGTGGAAAACTTGAACAAGTGGATCCAATTCGATTATCCTCCAGTATTTCACGGTGGCCCAAGACCACACTTTTCACTCAAGACGCTCTGAACTGGAAGTAGATGCAAGTGGAGGTCAAGACTCTCCTTATACGCCTTACTCAGCGGACTGTTCCCCTACAGATGAGCACAAATTCAAGCGGTGGGACCTATCCTTCAGAGAAAGAATAAGCCGCAAAAATGCGTTAGCTCAAAACGATCTCGCCGATTATCCTGGGTCCAAAAAGCTTGGCTTCAGGCCAGGGTCAAGCGTGGTGTTGGTAAAAAAATGGACCCCGAGGCGACCCCCCCCCCCTCTCCTAGACTGGGAAAATGCGACCCCCAATATTTTCAATTTTTCAAAAATTTTTAGTTATTATATATTATGAATATATAATAATATAGTTATAAATTATTATATATTAGCAATTTTTAAAGTACGTAGAAAATACTTTTTTTGATTAAATTATTTTTTAAAATCAATTTTTCAACTATGAATTTCAAATTTTATCAATTAACCTCGACAGTAGTTGGGGTAGTAGGAGTAGGTAGTCCAGTAGGCAGTCCAGCTGTCAAACATGTGTCTGTCGCACACTCTATGAACTTTTTGTAAGCAGTTGGAGTGACAGAGAAGTCCCGCTCGTGCTCAAACATGTCCAGGGTTCGATCCCCGCCCGAGCCTAATTTTTGCAAAACGCAAAAATGGATGTGGTTGGGGGGGGGCTCACATGGCGTACACATGTAAATGTATGGTTGTTTGTCACGAATTTAAAAAGGGTTGGCATGTAACTTGGGAAAATGGCTCAACTCGTTCTGATATCAGGAAGATTTGCGCTTTCTGGTGCACTACTTTTCTTTCTGAAATATCTGATTTATTCGGGTTAAATTAGGGTGTCAAATCGTTGGTAAAAAGATGGGAAATTGGTTATTTTTACCAACGGTTTACCATCAGTTTACCAACGGAATAACACCCGAACCACGTAAGCTGAAACAGGAACATAGAGCTTGACTCCTCTTCAAGAATAACATTTAAGTTTTTGTCAGCTTTAACAAACAAGCAGAGAAAAAAGTTTTTGAAAGATAACCTAATTTTTGGCAAGTTCGGGAGAGTGCTATTATTCTAAGGTGAATAACTCCGTAGTTATTTCGTAAGATGGAACAGTTTCCACACACTACAATAGAGGAAGATTTGCTATTTCATATGCACTAGGTCTCTTTTTAGGTGAACTTCTTATTTTGGCAGTTGTTCAGTAGCAATAAACCTGGAATTTAGCAAAATTTATGGTGATGTCACATGTAGTCTTATCGCCTTAAAAATGGTGTCAGCGAATGAGAAGAAGTGGGATATTGCATAAAGATAAGGTTTTACTCCGGAAAAGCGCCTGCACAGTATTGGGACACTATGTGCTGTCCGAAGGTGATAGGACATCATCTATGAAATTGCATTCTGAGCTGCACCATTATTGAGCCCCAGCATTAGATTTACAGCCAAATAAAACGTCAAAGCTTAAAGAAAATTGCTCACTAAGGATTTCACTCTTGTTATGCTTCTTATTAAAAAGAAAGAATATGCTGGAGTGTTTGCAAAAGCACCGCTCCCGCGAGGAATCGAACCAGGGTCTTGTTTGTGGAAAACAGAGCCTTTACCACTGAACGGACGCTACTCAGGACGTTGGTGATTCAAGACTAAGTATTACATTTATGTTAACAACAATAATGTCAATGTTATGGGAACTATAGCCAACTACAGGAAAATTAAAAGTTAAATTGTACTTCCCTACCTTGCTGCCATCATACCACCCCGGGGGTGGAGCAGGAGGCGACCCCTCTGGCACTCCACAAGGCGACCCCCCTTGATAAATTACCATTGTACGCTTGACCCTGCGGCGATTCAAATGAGTACTGAATCGGCAGGAAAGGCCCAGTTTCTGCTGAGTTACGACAATTCAAAGTCAAATTGTCGAAATCCGACATCGATTTTGCAACAACCTAATATTTTCAGCTTCTGAGGCACATAGGAAGGACCCCGTTTTGAGCGACATGAACCACTTTTCAAGGGACTTGTTGTTGCACATATGTCGACATGATGACTAACTAAGCAGTCACTAAAGCGCCAGCTTTGCTAATGTTCTCTTGGGAACACGACAACTAGTACGTGCGCGCGAAATATCGACCGTTAAACAATTTCAGCGCTATGAAGAAAACGGTCACTATGGCGAATGCTGAAAAATTCAAAGATTCAGCCAGAGAAAAAAGAAATGGATATCTCTGTACCTTCTCTCCAACTTTACATAGTAACTCCCAGTTCAAAAAAAAAACGCAATTGCTCATCAAGGGTCGCATTCACGGTGTGTCAACGCGCAGAATTCTTGCGAGTCTAGTCATACCCACGAATCCACAATTGACAAGTTGTAATCGATCATCATGGTCATCATAAATACAAACTCACAATTATTCAATAAAAAAATCAATTTGAAAAAAACTTTTCTTCGTTCACCTAGACAATTACTTCATTTTGTAAAACTACTAATGATGACAGCCGCCTTTAAATTTCTTCCTAAGCATAAAATTTCGCGAAATGCTCTCAGTTGTTAGTGAGACGACTCAAAGATACTTGTTTGATATCCATTATTTGTTTTATTTCTCGGCATTTAGTTGATCTTATGTGACAATCTCTTACGCTATGATCCCTTTAACAGCATTAGAAATTGGAGACATTAGAGAGCATTACAGACGGCCGTAGACAAGGGGCGAGACTGCGGCGTGAGGGACCTGGTTGTCTGCTGCACCTTCCTAGACAGCGGGAAATCACGACGTATCGGTTTTCCTCCGTGCTCTGCCTAGCAGGTCCGTTGCCTCGGTGCAGCAGATAACAATGCCTTCCCATCCTTTGTCTACGGCCATTTGGAGTTCACCGCATGTACAGAATGGTGCACCTATTTTTTTAATCAGAACATATATCTTGCTTGGTGCTGTCATACCCTCTTCACCTCACGTGATTTGAACAAAAATTCTATGTTTTTGAACATTCAGCCAACTCAGATAATGATCTGATACAAACGAAAAACTAGAACAAACCAATGAAAATATGCTACAATGAAGGCATCCTAACGGGACTTGCCACGGTAACCTTCCTTCAAATTATGTGATACCATTACATTACTTCACTACCTCTCAACTTTCTAGACAATTGTCACCCAGATCCAGAGGAACTCATTTCTTTCCCTATGAAATCTACAGAAGGAACTTACACTCAGTGAAGAGTAGCGTTCAAGACGCATCTCTGGAACAAGCCGCCATTTGATCAGCGAAAGATTCAGGCCGACCGATTGCTCCATTAACCTGAAATCGAAGAAAATTTCAGTTTGAACTCCAAGAAAAGGGAACAGAAATATACAAAAAAAAATCCCCACTTTTTTGGATCAAACTGCTTTCGCATGTCAGCAAACTGTGGCACCATTTTCCCTTCATGGGTTCTTTCCCATCCCACAGTTGGCGGAAAATCGTTAACCTGAACATGAAATCGCTTACAAAGCTTACTCAAGCCTTCTTTTTCGTCCATGAACATACATTTGCTTGTTCCCAAGAAATTTTGAACTCTTCCAAATGATTTCCTTCTCTTAACGATATGAACGAACACGAATTCCAAGATGGCTTCGAATATGCTACCGCTGCTACTAGATTTCTAAGTGGCCATCCGGCACGGCCGCGCACTGGTGAAGGATCAGCGTAAACGACCTGCAAGGAGACAAAAAGGTTACGATGCAGAAGAACTACAGGTAAGATATACAAAAGTGAGATACGTAACCCTTTAGCAACAGCTCTCCACTCTCCTAAGAATCTATGGAGCATACCTTCATCTCAGTTGGGTCCGACACTTCAACTATTTTATGGAGTGGCACGCACTGTCCATCCGAATATAGCAAGAAAACGTGGGCCCTCTCTTTATCATAGTAGTGCAGTGGTTTCCCATCCACATTTATTGACACGACCTTAGCAATAAAACATAGATATGGTCTGATAGCGCACACAGGGCCCACGATCTGACATTGTCCGCAACTACGACCACACTTGTTTCCAGCGATGGGAGAACGCACAGAATTCCTTTTGAAGAAGATGGATGCAGCACGCCAAAATAGAAGGAATGACACCAAATTCACATCAAAACCTAGTGAAGTAGGCTTAGAAATCAAGCGGACGTAATTGCGGACAATGTCAGATCATGGGCCCTGTGTATGCTACCAGACTATACGAAAGGAGTAATTCCACACCAGTAGTTATGCAGAAAGTGAGGTCAAAAAGCTCGAATGATAGCTTTCTACAGAAAAAGTTGCTGTTCGTCACCGATGACGTGAAGTCTTACACTAGGGCCTTACGAGATATCATGAAAACAATCCATTGCTGCCCGATTTCGCTGCAGTTTTCTGTCAACACATTCCGAATGCTGTCATGATATGGTCAAAAGATGCAAAAAACTAAAGATCCTAGGTCAAAATTAGAAGAAGAAGCGAACTAGGAAGGATTCCAACCTGATAGACTACTCCCTACGATATTTCTAACAATAAATAGATGGTCGGAACTAACCATTAACAAAAATCGAATGAATGACTAGTCCCGTTTTGTGAAGAAGTAGCGAAACAAGAGAATCATAGCTTGTTCAAATTTTCACTAACTTCTTGCTTGATTTGCGATGGGAAGCACAGGGTTGGGAAACAGTTCCAGTAGTAATATTGGTACTTTTTCAAGTCAGCAAACACTGTGAAAATGAACGTTGTGAGACGATCCGGATGATAAAGCCACTCGCCTGATACAATAAGATCCCAGACCTAAACATTCATTACATTAAAATATTACAAACCACACAGGTAAGTAACTAACTATTATTCTTGAAATTCCGTGTTGAAGCAAGATGATTGCCATAAATAAGGATACGGTAATTATTGGGTTTGGGAATCAGTTCGCGAGGTTTTTATGGGCTTATAAATCACTGCTTTCCACGAATAATATCAATCACACAAAAACTGTGTTTTAGGGTTACACAGCTCTTTCCTAGTCTAGTAATGTTGCCAAAGACAGGGCGGCTTCTCAGCTTCATGTCTATGAAAAATTGCGTTGTTTGAGGCGACTGAATTTGTACCCCGCCACTGCAACTCATGGAGCAAACTTTATGGAACGCATTAGAGACCTAACAAAATAAGTGTTATTTGGCTGTTCCAGACCTGGAGTAGTAATCTCTCTCCTACAAATCTCTTGCCATCCATTTTGGCGAAATCTTCAAAGGAATCGAGCATACCCAACGTGATGGATCACCTTAGTTCGAGAACTTTAACGTTCTGCACCAAATGAATTGTGTACACTTATACATATGGTTTTGGGAGACAACATTAATATCGATTCTTCCTTAAATCTACAGCAGTCCTAGGGGATTATCGTCTCTATGTCCCACAAACTGGGTGTTCATAGACATCACTGATATGCTGGCCTGCTAGAACGTTCCTGGGCTACTTTTGGATCAAATATTATGAAGCTGAGATAGAAACCGTACCTCAGAGTTGATCCACAAGGAGGATATTCAACAGCGGACACTGCGAGCTGGAGTAGGGTAACTGCCTAGCGCAGAACAGACAAGCAGTCATAAGTAATGTTCTCGTGTGATCGAAAGGCATCCTTCTCTGTGGTTCATCCTTGGACTCTTGGCATGGATCCAGAATGCCTTCAGGAATTGCGCCCCAATTTGAACCTCCTGGGCCAGAATCGTGATCTCAACTTCGAAATCGGCTCCGTCATGAAATGTTAGCCTGTGGCTACCTAGAGAGGTTGTGCAACGTGTCTTACCTTTACCATCCAGGTGTTGCTCAATTCGAATACACAGGGGTCTACTACAAAACAGTTTATGATCTGGAAGTTAAAAGCCCCTGTGAAAAGAAAACCGTACAAGTAATGGGTGGTGGTCACAAGAACTATAGGTCATGACAGCCGCCACAGGCACATCACACCTACGACGGCACATACGATCCACACCCCACCCTGGCAAAGTTTGCCACGCCCATACTGCACGATGGGCGTGCCAGATGATCTTGGGGACCAAATGCGCCTTAGAGCTAGAATAAACATGCATTTTTTAGGAGATAGCACGAAAGCTTAATAATTTGTTGCAGTTTTATGCCACGTTTTAGTGAGAAATGAGTCCTAAGCGGCCTCTTCCTGTTGATTTTTAACAACTCTAAGATTTTTTTTAGTATATGTTCAGGAATGAGGTTCATTCCTGAACATATACTAAAAAAAAGCTTTTCGACAATGCATAGTACGAGCTCAACTGCAGGATGACGTTTTCTTGGTGAACGTTCCAAACGACAACATCAAACGGCAAATGGTTCGAAACAGGCTCTACGATATACAGTGTATATGAGACCAATGTATTGTCTGTCCGCACGGAAAACTAGGGGATTGCACGAAAACGGGGGTTGTATACCAACTGGAATGCATGTCTTGCAATGAACTTTATATAGGGGAAACGGGAAGAACACTGAACGTGCGCATCAAGGAGCATATGTCAGCAAAAAAAAAGAGGAAGTGTGACGTCGCCGCTATGCCGCCATAAGATTGAGACACACGGTGGTCAAGATTTTGATGTTAGATGCGTGATACTGACACATGAGAGCGAGATTTCCGCAAGGAAAGCACTGGAGGCAGCCTGGATTCTGGCCAAGAATCCAGGAATGAATAACAAAAATGAATGTCTCTCCTTAACGAGTGATCTCCTCCCTTTAATATCGTTATGTGAGCTATCTGTAAATCAAATAAGATCCGGACGTCGAGCAAGAACCACTCGTTCGTTGCAGTGATCACGAGTTAGTGGTGCGGACTTTTTCCGCTAACGTGGATTTACTGGTGGGTCAGACCTCGATTCTGGGTGCTCTTGTTGTATCTTGCCTGAGACAAAGTCGAGAACTGGCAGGGTACGATGAGGCGTTTGACCGTATAGAGTACAGATCTAACAACTGGGGCCACTTTCAGACCTCTGACGACGACGGTTACGTTGAAACGTTAGGTCAATGAAGATCCACTGTAACAACCTGGTGCGGCAGAAGCAATTGATACAATTGAACAACATTCTAAGATGATGGAAGATGCTTTACACTTTTCAATTTGTAACACCTGCAAATCCCAATCACTTGAAGAGAGGAGAGGAACGGTTTCATACGACCTACTACTGCCTCCTATCGTTCTTCCTGGTATACATCCGCACAACCTTATTCCCCAACCCAGTAATTTGAATAACACATGATGCTATAACTGTAATTCCCCAACAACGCGGAACACACTTTTCAAAAATCAACTGAAAATAAGAATTGGCACCAGAAAACAGACCTTCTGCGCTTCTCGCCTCAACAGTGCCTTTCGGTCCAAACCTTTGAAGTTCTCCAAAGTGTTGAAAAGTAGGAGTTGTCCATTGCAAACGTTAGCATCACTTTGTTGGAAGCTTTCGTGACCAAGTGATAACCAGCAGCATTCGCCCACCGTTTCAACTTGAATGTGTGAACGATATTGTGATCAGCTGATAAACTTCGGCTCTGAATTTCACTTGAACCTCTGAGTAAGCGTACGAGCACTTTTCAGCAGCCTGGTTTGGGAGTTAACGACAAAATCCGAAGAGAATGAAGAGTTGCTTCTACGACTCCAGCGTTACTAACCAATTTGCAACACACTCCTTCGAATCAGAATGCATTCAAATCCTACGGACAACTCCAAAAAAGTATTCAGCCGCTACAACTTCCCATTTTTTATCTCACTAATGACTGAAGTTATAACATTGCTTGAAATGAGAAAGAATTGCCGCTGTAAGTGGGTTTTGCAACGTGAATCAAAAAGTGCGTCAATGAATGATAACGTGCGATAACGAATCCCTTCTGATCATCTCTTCCATCTAAACTCTAAAATCCCTTAAGCGGTAACCTAAACCTTAGCCCCAACATGGCCGCTATTCAAACTCACCCAAGGAGAACGATCCACTCATATATCGAGGCGTCTCATCCAAACGCCATTCGTGCAATTTCCTTCTATTCAGCTCTGCCCAAAATGTAGTATCAATGAATGTGGAGAATGGCACAAACTCCGCTTGGGACATTTGGCACCTAACCTGTAATCCAACAAGTAAAGCTCGCCAACTCCTTACTACAGACATGTGACAATGAATGCTCATAAAAATGGATGTGTAACCGACGCTTCTGTCCAAATCAGAATACCAAGGAAAAAATTTATCTCATCTTCAAACGCATCCAAAAATAGAATACGGTACGGAAACCGGAGACGAATAGAGGAAAAAGCATGCTCAACCAAACACAAAAGACATATGTGGGATTGGAGACTTTGAAAAGGTTCCTTTTTTACAAACGTCCAAGCATTGCGAAGGTCACATCGCGTACTTCTGTGTCCATTCACGTGCCAATTGATTGTACCTAAAATAAACTATAATGGCGGCTAAGCGATTTGAAGTGAAAGAGGTTGCAACTATATCGAGCAGATAGGAGGATCGAATGAGCCGATAGTTAAAATGCCCATTTCAACCTCTGGTGGGGATCAACCGCCGAAATGACTGACCAACACCAATACCAGTTACGATATTAGTGGAATGTTTAGCGAAAAAAAGAAATTGAATCCTCGAAATCTCAGGCAATTCTCTACAGGGTGGGCCATAATTATGGTTACACCTTGTCGGCTTCCGCTTCATCAATTTATTTTAGGCTGATGTTTCTCCCTGGGATATATACTTATTTGCTTCTTAGCACTAGATTCCCTCTTCCGAAATTTGTATATAACACAGGATATTTCTAGATGATTTTTGCTCATGACTGTTACAAAGCTAACAATCATTTTTGAAACAATGGTGTTTTGACACGCTCCATTTTCTGGATGAGAACATCCAAAAAGTCGGCTTACACAATAATCGGAAAGGATTAAGGGTTGAGAACAAATTGATACTGAATTGGAAGTGAAAGACCCCATACAGTTCACAAGAAACATAAAAATGTCTAAAAATTTCGATAATTTTGGCAATAGACCCTAAGAACCCCAAATTTCAACACACTGAATCCTTCATCTTCCTGGATTTTCGAGACAGTGACTTTATCATAATTTGGTAGAGATGCGATTCCTTTGTTTTCCTGCTCTCAGGTGTTGAAAAGAACTTCATCCGGTTGAGAGCAAGTTTGACGATTTTGCCGGTGTGCTATCGTCAACGAAATTACCAAACATCTCAGCGTTAATATAGCAGGAGATCGAAGATATTTTGGAGTTCAATACATATTCGTTGTGTTCGTTGTTCACTGGCGAACTAAAATACCATGTCGCCGTTCCAAGCGGGGCCGAAATGCCTTTTAAATGAAGGCTTGTTTCTGTCACCTAAATTATGGCCCACCCTGTATATGTAATCGAGAGTTAGGTCCCCACTTTAAACTTGAAAGAATCCTAAAGAAACTTGAAAGAATCTCAAAGAAATTACAAGGAGAGCAACCGCTTCAACATGAGTTCTTCGTTATAATGAACTCTAAAACTATGAAAAACGTTTGCATTAATTACCAAAGGAGGAGTGGGAAGAGAGTTGCGGTGATGGTAGGGCTAGAATGGGAGAAGTGATTGCGTCATAAAATGCCAAGCCAACTCAGATTTTTATCATCACATTTTTAAAGGGAAAGTTATAAAAATACGTAACGAGACATTTACAAAAAAAGTTAATCGAATACATGTTGTCATGCCACTTTACTTCCGCGGCTCCACTACCGAGCTGAAACCTGTAAAAGCATTCACGACTATTTGAAGTTGATGAACACGAATATCGTTTTGTAGCGCAAGTAGCGCAACCTCAACTTTACGAGGCTAAGGTAGGTATAGCGCTATGACCCTTCTCAAAATCTTCGCACATCTCACATCGGGGAATGTCTAACATGCCGTACAGCTCATCAACGGAAAATAAAACCAAGTCATCCTTAACCAATCGCTAAAAAAAATTTAATTGATTACTTCGTAACCAATGCTACTTCCTCAATGCAGAAAAATCTCGATTGGTATCACTTGTATCGTCTATATCCAAGTTTCATCCTGAATACTCACTCCACAAGAAAAAGCTCTGACAATTAGACCCAATGCTCAACGCATTATAAGGCTTAATGGCTTAGCGGTAGAAACAAAAGGGGAAACATGTGAAATACGCACGTATTTCGTGAAAAGATTAACTACCTACTATGTCGAAGAAACAAAATAGGCTATTCCTAACTCTGTGAAAATCTTTGACAATGAACAAATTCGCTACCTATAAACCAAAGTTTGGTCTCACAATGGAAGCGTAAACCTAGGGAAGGTTGTTGACCTAGATTCGAAAATAAGGTTGAATGCACGAGAGTTGCAAGGTTCAAAAAACGTTCTAAGGTCAAGCGCTGATTGCGTCACATGCGGACTTTGCTCAACTATCTTCTGTATAAGAAATCCACCACATTTCATCTACACTATTTTTCCGGATAAATGTTCCAATCTTCTTTTTTTTCAAACAACATGAACAATAAAGTCAGTCTAAATCTAGCAAATCAAAGAACAGAAAATGTATTGCAAAATTGAAAAAGAAATCAGCTCTGATAATGACCCAGTTCGTTATTTCCAAAAATCATGGAGCAATTATCATATAACACCTCAGATTATGCTAAAACTTTAACTGAATTTACTTCAACGCTGCACAAGCGTCCAAGTCTTTTTTGGTGATCCAACTGTTGGTCAACTCCGCAACTGTTGAGCATTCTGCCAGTACGCCCTATGAAATCTGTTCTATCTGGACAACAAAGTTTTTTTTTGTGATCTTTGATAAACATCGTTGGAACCTTAACGCCAAAAAAAAAATTCAGGACCCAACGACTCCATTTCTAAAAACGGGATGGTACAAAGTCCTTAAAAATTTCTAACTATAGATTCACGATGAGTGATGGTAACTCTCTCAGTATGGATTCGATCCTCTGTTGTAAAGTACATCTTCTGAGGTAAAATAAGCGCCGTTTAGGAGCACTTTTCATGATGATCCTTCAAGCCTTAGTTGTCAAGTCTATCACAATTTCGATGAGTTTCGTGACGGAACCACTTTCTTAGAGAGAGCGCGCACAGCATTTTTTCCGAGCCCCGTCAAGTTTCGTGTTAGCGGCTGGTAGTGAACTACAACAGTGAATAGGTCACAGAGAATCATCATATATCCGCATGTGTTACAGCGAAGCCAATCGCCAATACCCGTTGATACTGGAGTAAAGACAAAACGACGCACCAGCTAATATAATTTCGGTCACTTGTACAAGTAATCGCTGGACCTCCGAGACAACACCATCAATAACAGGCACTCGTTTCCGTGGTTTCCCGCGCATTTCGCGCTATTTCATTACTGTGATATCATTAAACTTCCCTCAAAACTCACAGTCTGACTTAATTTTAAAGTCAATATTTCTTCGGAGACTGACATTTTAACCGTTTCGTTCCCCACATTGCATTATTTAGTGAGAAAGGAGCTTTTAAGTAGAAAAAGGAAGCTGGGAAATGAAAAACGAGTGGGTGCACTATCAAAAATGGAAGCTGTCTCAAGATTTCCATGGAGGTTATTTCATAAGCTGATCATGAGAATCACTCTTTTTGTAGCGTTTCTTATGACCACGGTAGTACTACCGTAAAGTTGTAAATTGAAAAGAAAACCTTCAAGTTCACAGTGACAATATGATGTAAAATATTGCTAATAATAGTGATATGCGCATGCAATAACCACCCAGTGCAGTTCTAGGACGATCCCAGGTTTTCCACCTACTCACACACCTTTTCCACCTACTCACACACCATTTCCGGAGCCGCTTTAACTACAGTCGCTCCGAAAACCCTTGCCTCATTTTGCACCACCCGTCTGCTGATCCGCGCCACGCCATCTATGCATTATCATATGTGGTGCGACGTGGCTCAGCTGATGGGTGTCCACTGTGGAACAAGGATTTTTTAGGTACACTGTACATGCTGTTAAAATCAGTGCTACTAAAAAGCTAGAACACGCCGGACTTGTCGAAAACACGTTTGCTCTCTTCACATAAGCGGTTCATCAATACTCTTTTCTGGAGCGCCTCTACTAACCTACGAAGACGTGGCTACGGTACAAAACGAGTATGATTTTCGTGTTGAGCACCATGAATGTCGAAATCGACAGGATCAATCAGATCGATAGTTTCGTGCTAAGTGGCTCCTGACCAGCAACTTCATCATCTCTCGCATGCAGATCTATACAGGAATTTGTTTCTCTGAAGCTGTGGCTATCAAGTGGGGCACCGAATTGCACAAGTATGTATTGTCGTGGTCACCGCGTTCCCAACGTCTGCGGCTGCAGACAACGGACACGGCGCCACGCGGCCGCCGTGCAACACCGCCGCGATGCTGCTGCGTGGCGCCGGCTTATCGATCGAATTCTTCTTTCAGGCCACGTTCTCGGCTTTTTTTTTTTGTTCATTTCAGCCAGGATTTTCACGTTTGCCACCCATTTCTTTGAGTTTTCCCCCCAATCCAGTTGAGGAGAGATTTCCGAACCTCTTGCCCGATCTTATCCTGAACTGTTTCAGGTTGTCGAAGCTGTTTTTCATCATCTTTTTCGCAATGTGCTATTATATGGGACCCCATGAATGGGGGTGCGGGCACTTAGTTACCCGTACCATCTGCTACAACGAACTCAAAAAAAAATGGGTGGAAAACGTGAAAATCCTGGCTGAAATGAACAAAAAAGCCGAAAACGAGGCCTGAAAGAAGAAATCGATCGATAAGCCGGCGCCACGCAGCAGCCACGCGACGGTGTTGCACGGCGGCCGCGTGGCGCCGTGTTCAGCTGTCCGCTTTAGCTGACGTTTATATCGTGGTGACCACGACAATACCTTTCAGCAAGTTCTTATTTTTATTGGAAATGTCAATATGTGGGTGGGGTATTATTCCACTTTTACGGTCCCAAAATCTTCAAGGCTGATTATTTGAGATGCTGAACACAAATATCGTGTCCATTTTGTACCGTGACCCCATTTTTGTAGGCTCACGGTAGGTGTATAGCCCGATTCAAAAACGATGATGGCTGAGTATTTGTGCCTATGATATGCGTTTCTTCCCTGCTTACCGGAATATGCCACCACTTCTTGTGTTCTCTCTTTCTCTGATATCTATACAACCAGTTTCTAGGTGAAACACATTATACTGTAGGTATATGTAGATCACAGAATCTCCTGAAGCCTTGCATAAATGCAAAATAACTCTAATATTCATTTTCGGCACCTCAAATGACCCCCTTACGCAAAATTTCAGGAGATTCCGTGACATACAGTACCTGCAGTACACATACTTTAACCCTACAAAAATGGGGTTCCGCTACAAAATGGGTAGGATATTCGTGTTCAGCAATTCAAATAACTCCCCCACCCCACACATGAGAAGTCAGCCAAGAAAAAATTTTTTTAAGATTTTGGGTCTGTGAAAATGAAACAGCACCATGGATGTGGACCGTGAATGACATCTTGTAAGAAGATTCAATCCTATGGTTTTTCTTCTTTGAAAAATCAAGAGAAATAACCCACCGGTCGCGGTCTGTTTTATAGATTCGAGCGATTTCGGGCACCAGAGGATCATCGGGATTCGGATCACATAGCAGTGAGCAGATTGACAACAGAACTGAAACTGATACTAGCTAGGTCACATCATTTACGTAAGAGCATCTGCCTCTTTTTATCAAGACGGAAAGCCAAAAGACACAACTGGACAACTGCCCCAGAAAGTGCAGTAGCACCCAAAGGGCACGGCAATGCCTTTCGACGCACCTTTCGATATAGTCAATGCTGGAGACCATTGCGATCTGAGAATATCCAAACAAATACTGCCATTCGAATTTATATTCGGATGGTAGATTCTCGTTGTGAAGGCGACCTTAATAACAAACATTTCATTAACACCAGGTAATCAGGGACTGTCGTTATGTGTTGAGATTAAAAGCGGTTGTTTTCAATCAATACCAAGCATGTTTGATAGTGTACAATCGCGAAGCTTACTTCCAGTCTGTGAATGCATAAATATTTACTCCTTTCTGAATGCTGTGTGATTAACCAGTGGGACAATAACTCGAAATCAATCATTCTTCAGAGACAAGTGGACCCCAGGAAAGGAATTAATGTATCAAAAAATTTTCGCTCATGGGTACCGAAAATAAGCGAGAAAAATTATTGACTACAGCAAAAATAAGGGAAAAGAGGACTTCTTGATAATTCGACCCTACGATTGAAAAACTGCAAAGCATTTTTATATGCGGGTGAGGATTCCGATATAGACCACGCGCGTGACTTCAAACAGGGCTGGTCTAAATTTCGAAATGATGAAGCCCATAACTGAATGTTAAATAAACAGAAAATATGAGTATTAGAGTGTAAAAGTAGACAGTGTGGCAAAACAGTATGAATCCTGACTTTACCTCCTCAACATTAATTAAATTTAAATCTACATAAACTGGTTGCGAGAATCATCGAAAGCGTCACAAAGTATTTGTACAAGAACGTTATTCTGATATAGGAGGATTTCACAAGTGTACAGTACAGCAACACAACGAAAAAAAAATGAATCCATAGATCCCACTTGCTTGTAAAGCCTTCCTGTTTGAAGAGATGCAACTTCACCTTTCATGTGTAAATCTCATGATAAACTGCTACCCCACCAATAATGAGAATACCCTCAAGGATATTCACCGCTTTGCCTGCGCTGGTGGACCCCATGACGACGACGGTTACGGTACACTTGATTTTTTTTCCCGCTCGAACAAAAACCATGCTTGGCTTCAATTTCAGTGTTATTATTAGAACGTACCTTTGGTGGCTTGAAAGGATAATCTGTGGGAAAGTGAATTGTGAGGAAAAACACTCCTCCTTGGTATGGTGACTCAGGAGGACCCATGATTGTAGCTTGCCAGTGGAACAGATCATCGCCTACAGGGCCGGCCGAGCACTGTGCCGGTGGATCGCGTCCCAGATCTTGTAACTCCTGCAAATACACCTAAATTCAGCCTAATGGAACGTGTAGGCCAAACAAAGAATCAAGCCGGATAAGCATGAGACCCGTGTACATGCAGCTACGCAATTACGTAAAAACCCCCAAAAATCGATAACCGTCACCGAGCGCCGCTGCACAGAACAGATCGCACAGGACAACTAGCGACAGTTGGGAGACCATGTACAATTACCTTCCTCAATTACACAACAGTGAGAGGACGACGTACCTTCTGGATTCTTTTCAGTGCCATTAATTACTGTGAAAGATGAATTAAAAGACCCGGATGTGCGCGGAGTGACCGCGGGACTGAAAAAGTGCAAATGAGTTGCAAATGCAAACACCGGCTCGTCCTCGAGGTGATAGTGCCGTTAACGAACGGATAACGGATCGCATAAACCTCGCAATGCAAGATACCAAATGCAAAACCCGAACACAGGCTCAGTCATCACCTCGGCGCCGGGTGGCGGGCGGTACCAGAAGATTCGGCCACGAATCCATGTCGCGTCCCGCGCCGCAGCCCGCGGCTACGGTAGTGCGCGGCAATTTCGAATCGCTCTCGTTCGTAGCCGCGTGCGTGATTATGCAGAAATTTAATGACAGTCCGGGAACATTCGTTCCGAGCCTATCCAGTGCCCTGTACATCGAAGTCCTTTGTATTTTCGCATGTGTTTCTGTTCCCATATCACACTAATCTCTAATCTGCGGATCAGTCCCAATCAGATGGAAACTTTAGTGGAAATAGTAACTGTCATTCTAGTGACACTGACCCCTGTTGAAGAGGGCCAGACTAATGAGTGTCAAATACACATTAATTTCACTAGTAGTACGTCGGTTTTCTTCCAAACACATTTGTACGTACTAGTTTACTTTGCTACAGTCATGATCATTCTGATTCAGTGCTGTTCCTTATCGGCCGTATCACTATACTTCCACCTATCATCAGCGCGAGCGGGTGCGAGAGCGTGAGTGTAGCGGTGGTGCTCAATAAGAGTTTCATTCCATTAGTGAAAGGAGCTATTTCCGGCCGAAAACAGTTACACTCACTAATAAATGAAAACATTCTAAGCTCACACCACTACGCTCCCGCCATTGCATGACTGTATTA
>JARK01000113.1:4231-15011 GCA_000688135.1 Ancylostoma ceylanicum | reverse complement strand
CTATTTGGTCAAGAACACGCGGGCATCGGTAGACGTCTGGAGGAAGTTTACAAGGGGAACGCCCCCGTTAGAGCTACAGGCTAGAAGTGGCGCTCGAAGTTCGTGTCAGGCGAATATTCCATCGAGGATGAAGACAGTTCGGGGAGCCCGATGGAGTCGGATTTGGACTTGCTGTGGAGACAGGTGGAAACCGATCCGTATCAAAACACACGAACTGGCAGCCGCTCTTGTGATGAGTCAGGTCATGGTTGTTCGCCGACTGAAGTCGATCGGCAAGGCGCGAAAACTCAGTCGATGTGTACCACATGCTCTGATGCAGTATGGCATGGACCGCTGCGCTGATATGTCACTTTCTCTTCACACGCTGAAGTGCACCCACATGTGGCTTCAGTACCCATTCACCAAGGATGAGCAGTAGATTTCCTACTCTGATGTTAGCCGTCGTGCCTGTTCGATTGACAAGGGTGCGGGTGCAGAAGGCATCCCTGGACCCAACATACACGCGGAAAAGGTTATGCTCTGCATCTGGTGGAACGTACATGGCGTCGAATGTTGGGAGCTGCTTGGCGAGCGACAGACAGTGACCGCAGACGTCTACTTTGAGCGACTGAGGAGTTTGAAGGCAAATCTCGAAAATGCGCGCCCGCAGCAGCACAAAGTCTGCTTCTATCACGACAGCGTCCGACCACTTATTGCAAGAACGACCAAGGCCGAACTAATGAATTTCGGATGCACCATTTTACCACTCCCTCCGCATGCCTCGAACCTGGCTTATTTGGATTACCACCTTTTTCCCCATCTCCAACATCATCTCTTTGGTCAAAAATTTGAAATCCGCGACGACATCGAAAAGGCACTGGAGCACTTCTTCAAGAAGCGGTCCCCAGCGTTCTAGAGCAGGGGCACCTACGATCTGCCTAAACGTTGGCAGAAGACCAGTGATGCCTTTGGGGCATGCCTCAAAAGATTCGCACTTATCGTTTAAAAATTGCAAGAGAAATAAAAATATGGTCAATTTGTCCGAGAACTTTTGACTCAACCTAATAGAAAGAAATAGCAGGCTCCTTTAGTCGAGAAAGGTGGTGTGAAGGAAGGTACCAATCTCACCACCAAGTTTCACCGATCGAGTGGAGATCACTCCCCAGTTCAGGAGGAGTGGATGACACTCGTGGTTCATTTTTGGAACGGAGCTCTCGCTTAGAGAGCGTTCGCATTGGTTTCAGGTACATAGTTCGTAGGCGGATATTTTAGAGTGAACATCCTACCATATAGGAACGTAGCCCAAAGAGTACGGATTGAATTATGGCAATGTCGGACATGGTAATCCTCGACCCTCCTTTCATTATACATTTTACTCCTTTTATTTAGAAAAAGAAGGATGGGATAACGTCTGATATTCATTTTGATAGGTAAAATGTCATTCATTAGCTTCAGAAAGCATTACTGTCGCTGTAAGCCCCACGGCGCCATTTTAGCAGCGGGTTGACCGCGGAGCTATTGCGGGCTGACCGCGCACCGATATTTGGCGGACCGCGCTCAATTATTTGGTGGACCGCGGAGTTGGCTACGGTCAGCCAAATTTTGGTACCGCGGTCAGCCCGTTCCATTGTCTGAGCACGCATCACCAACGCGAGCTCATGCAATGGCGGGAGCGTAGCGGTGTGAGCCATTCCAATGACCGACTTCGAAAAACGATGTAAGTAGTGTATCGAAGAATAACAAATGTGTCGATACCAACTTCAATTTTTGCCGTTTCTGTTCGCTTTGAATGGAACTTTTGCTTTCAAGGTAAAGCAGATGAGCAAACAACATTGGCATTGAATTAAGAAGTTCTAAAATACACTGAGTTCGGTAGCATAATAATTACTCTGGACGAATGGAGTGAAGAAAAAGAAAATTCCCAGATCTATACAGCAATAGTTGAAATTCAGCGCGGATCTATGCAAATTCAATGTAAGCATTCTTGAAACTGGAAAGATGGATTCGGAATAGTGATTGCCAAGTGACCTAGGTCGATGTCAACGTTGTACGGGGCCGCCGACTGGTCCCAGTGTGCGCCGGCATACGGTGGTTAATTTGATGACCAGCCTACGCATAATGGCTTCTTAGCTGTCCTGGGTACGGTTGGAGCCGATGTCCTACCGGACTGTCATTAGCCTTCTGTGTGATGATGCTGGTACGAGGGGGAGGGGAGTGATGAAGCTGCTGGGCTGTCAGTGATCACAGGCTGTCCAGAACAGAAGCCAGTCTCTGCAGGCCCGGCACTGCAAAATCCACCGTAATCGGGCGCGCGCTGCGGGACCACCGCGCGGCTGCGCCGTGTGCTGGCCCTGCTGCCATCTATCGATCGCCGTATGCACGAATCAGCAACATTTTGAGAAGCGTGGATCAGATTCTGGAAGTGTCCAATTCTGAACTCAGGAAACTATACACACCATAGTAGTGACTTGGCTATGCCCAAGGAGGATATCTATGAGCTAATTGATTCTCGAAGTTCTCATACAGAAATGCTTTTCTACCAATCCACTTCTCGTCGTTATCAGTGGCGACTGCGCCGAATCCGGTACGAAAATGCAGTGTCAGTTCAAGAAAATCCAGAGTGGTGTAGTTTTTGTTCTTCGATCTTTGTTCATCTCAAATAAAGGAGTAGAAACATGGGAAGTGTCAGCGAAACTAAGTACCAGTCGAGAAATGCCGTTTGGACGACTTTGCCTGGCGGCCCTATCAATGACTCACATGTGTTGTCGAGTATTATATGTACACGATAACGGCCGACGTGGGTATATAAGCGATGAAAAAGGGTAGGTATCAATCAGATGCAAGCAGGAGTAATCGAACATGGCTTCGTCGAAGTGTCAAGAATTTCACTCGACAGCATTTCAAAAGAAAGTAGGTTCCAGGAGCCGTATCCAATATATTTGACCGTGGAGGGGAAAACACAGCGGGTAAATATCCGTTCCCGCTGGTTTTTATCCACTTTGCTATCCAATATAACTTATCCATCCACGTGTTCATTTCTTGACGCAAATGCGGTGTGTTGACGAGAAACAACGCGAAGTGGAGATGGAGAAGATCACGAACTGTTATCAAGCGGAAATCGAACGGATAAAGATAACCTTCAGTGAAACGAGTGGATTTGCATATCCATGGATATGTTTTTATTGGATAGCAGATTCTCGAATCCACTGCAACATATCCGCTAGAGCGCGTTTATCCGACTGGATAAAGTATATTGGATACGGGCCCTGATCACCATTTTTTCCGTGCGTTTTGCTTCGGCATGGTGAAAGGTGCTCATAGGGGTTATCTAGCATCCATCAGCTCGTAATTAAGCTAAACTTGGTTAGCAACCCAACTTTCACATCCTGATTCTCCTAGAACACGTTCTCTAAAATGACAAATTACGATAACCATCGTTTGCTTGTTAATGCTTCACGAGTCGCAGTTCTGTTCATACATGAATAAAACAGCAAATTATGAATGGNAAACACAGCGGGTATATATCCGTTCCCACTGGTTTTTATCCACTTTGCTATCCAATATAACTTATCCATCCACGTGTTCATTTCTTGGCGCAAATGCGGTGTCTTGACGAGAAACAACGCGAAGTGGGGATGGAGCAGACCATGGATCGTTATCAAGTGGGAATCGACCGGATAAAGATACCCTGCGGTTAAACGAGTGGATTTGCATATCCACGGATATGTTTTTATTGGATAGCAGATTCTCGAATCCACTGTAACATATCCGCTAGAGCGTGCTTATCCGACTGGATAAAGTTTATTGGCTGCGGGCCCAGAACTGTTCTAAAGAGCCTACTTTTGCATCTTGCATGCTAACGTTACTTGATCCATGGGATAAGCTATCACATCTTTGGTTGTGTGATTAACTTCTCATGAATCCCATCCTAGAGCAACTTTGTTTTGCTCTTTCTTGGCGCCACTGCACTCTTCCTGTATCTGCGCCAAGTAGTGGAAAGAGGGGAAATGTCTTGAGATTCGGAAATACACAACGTTCTCGCAGAGAAATAGATGATTGCTTCGAAGTGGGTTCGTTTCGGAGATTCTTACTCAAGCCAGCAGTCAATGGTCGAATGAAGGATTACTGTGGTGGATCAACAGAACAAATGAGAGTGATAAGACGGGCAGCCAGGCAAAGCTGTCCAAAAGGCTTATGCCGTAAGGGCAATTTAAGGGCAATTTATACTGGGTGCGTGCGACTGACGCGCGTGCGACTGTATGATGAAGAGTAGGGGCCAGTCGTATCGCAGTCGCAGCTCAGTCGCACGCGTTTGCGGCCTCGCGACGGCCGCGCGTTCTTTTCGTTGAGAATTTCATGCCGCGTTGACCGGTCTTTATGGAAAATCTTCCGCAAATGGATGCGTGCGTCTGAAAGTCGCACGCAAGTCGCATCTAATATAAATTGCCCTGTGCCAATCCTATGGTAACTATAGATTTGGAAGTTACTGCCGGTGTTTTATTTTATTTTATTTTATTTTATGCACACAAAGTGCTCCAATTATAAACAGAAATATAGGAGTATACAGCACAGTACACGTACAGCTTTGGGAAAACAAAAGCAACACACAAACGAGTAATAAACACTGCCTGCAGCTTATGGGGTCACCACAACAACAGTACCTAGTTGTTCGCAAAATCATCGGAAGAATGTACAAGTATGTTGGCATAATTAGTTCAGTTCAAAAAAAAAAAAAACAAAAATAGTAAATGAGCGGTGATAGAGGATAGGATCAGCCTGAGCAACGCAACTAACAAATGTTATTCTGGGGCGGGCCAAAATAGGTGCCTCTTTGATCTGCTACGAACCCCAGGCGTAAGACCCAGGCCCAAGTCTGCAACCGGGACGTGCATATAAGTGCACTGATGTGCCAATAGAGCTTGTTGATCTTTCCAGAGCACAATAGATTGGATGTATATAATAAGATGCAAGCACACCTCAATCATTTGTTCATGTTTGGAATGATCAGTTGGAAACATGATAGATTTTATAGTAGATGTTCTTAGTTTTAGGTAGTCATAGTACTTCTATGTAGCTGCTGAGAGTGTTCCCCATATAGCCACAGGATCAAAAGATACCAGCTNTGCCTTTGGGGCATGCCTCAAAAGATTCGCACTTATCGTTTAAAAATTGCAAGAGAAATAAAAATATGGTCAATTTGTCCGAGATCTTTTGACTCAACCTAATAGAAAAGCAACAGAATCAACGGGTAAGAACGTCAAAAAAAAGAGTAGGAAATTAGTGGGTAGCTATGGATCGCCTACGTCACATCAACAATGGCTTAAAGGCAGTGCCCAGGCAAAATCATTGAGCTCGAGTGCTCATTAGATTATGAAAGCGGGTCGACTCTATAGGCATCTGCCAAAGTTTCAGCGAAGAAGTCCAAGAAATAAGCGAAATATCCGCCTTAGACCCAGTACCCAAATCCAACTCCAGTGCCCGCTCCGCCCATTCGACGATTTCGTGAAGACAGATCAAATCTTGTCTGAGATGGTCAAGACATGTCCTTTGTCTGACAGTCTGATCCCTCTCCATTCTGTTATGTTAGGGATGGCACTCTCCCCAACATGGGTCAGCTTTTTGAACACGTGTTCTTGAATTTGACACGTATTGCAATCGATACCGGCCTAGAACTTCGACTAAAATTGAGGAAAAAACTGCTTACTGTAAAACTATCAACGAAAAGAGTAAAATGATGTTGCAAATGTGCGTCAGGAAGCTTTAGAGTTTATGATCAACAGCTATCAGCCGGGTTTTCCGAGATGTAGGAGCTCGAGAAGCCTCATTGCCGTCTTTTCATTCTTGGCCGGACAACTCGTCCACATCGTAACTTTCAACGCTCTAAAACCGCAAATTCCGAGGTTTTCGTGGGGAAAACCTATACAGTTGCAATCAGCTTGGCGAGTAGAGTAAGAAAATGTAAGATTTGAAGAATCGAGAATTTTGCATGGACACTGCTTTTAAGTATCCAGTATGTTCGTGTTCACTAATTTCCGTCTAAGCGCAGATGAATGCTCGAGGGGAGAAAACTAGCTGGAAGCCCGGTCAGCACAGTAGCAACTCGGCTGGCGAGAGCATAATGAAGCGACCTGCTAGAGCCGACTAGATTTGCTAGCAGTTATGCTAAAACTTCCTCTGCGAGAACTTACCTGCTGAAAAACCCAAAATCTCAAGGTCTACAACGTGACTCACCACGCAGTATTTCGAATCGTAATAGCAGATAAGCTTGAATTTCTATACAATAGCGACTTAAGACCTACCTTCTCTAATCGAGTTTTGTAGGCCGGCAAGGGGCACAGGTGTCCAGAACGTGGCAAGCAGCGATAGAAAACAAGCCTTGTAAAGGCTCTTCTTTTTCAATTTTAAACTTTTTCAATTTTTTTATGTCTTCCTTTGAGGAGGGGTTCCACACTGCTACAAAAATTTTTCATTCAACATAGTCGTCGTTTTAGTTGCCGCTGTTAAAGTCTATATTGAAGAAGTTTGAGGAGAGCTCTCCTTTGCCCAGTGTACGGTTCACTCGTATATCTGTTACTACGCTGCTACAAAGGAGAATCTCGTTTGTAGAAGTTTGGAAGAAATATGACATAAAGTAGGGCATGCCGACCGATCGTGCACACGATCCCCTGCAGCTGACAACGCGCGTTTGACCGGTCGTGCACGGGAACGTGCTAAACATCGGTCTCCTCCCTCGAGCCCAGAAGCAGTTACTCTCAACACTCCTTTTACTCCATGTGTTCTTCTCCCTTGTTCAAGCTCACCACTCTCTTCCAGGCTAATATGTTACGCCAAGTGTGGAGCTCTTCTTAACTCCTCCGTCCCGTTTCGAATCTTCACTCGCCATTATGACAATTACTACTCCTTCATCAGTTCCTATCGATTTTTTCGAAGGCGACATCTAGATTTCTTAGCCAGAACGTCAGCTCCAGCATTCGCTTTCCTTGCATCTCTGCAACTCCAACGACCAACAACGCATAGGAGCTGATATATTGCTTCTTTTGAAGATTGCCATTAAAATTTTATATTTTTTTGCCAAACTAGACACCTGCTATCTCATTTTTTTATTTCATTTTTATTCCATTTTCGTCTATTTCACGCCCTAAACCCCTCACGGCTGACATCTGCAGTATTTCACAACACCGTAGTCTTTGGGGGCTTTAAGGTCCCCGAAGGAGGTAAGAGTTGCCACACATTACAACTTTGAAACGGTGGTGTTTCCATATTTGATTGTAAACTCGTAGGGTCCAACTACCAGCGAACTATTCAATTCTTCGAGACCATTGGCTTCAAAGATCGGGCAGCCGAAAAGATCTGCCATGCCTCTCGATGGGAGAAGGCTTCATTATGGATTCTCCCTCCATCGAGTATGGGGACCAGGTTCTGGAGCATTTCAAGCAAGTGAGAAATCAGGATCGGTAAGTTGATACAAGGGAAGTTTTTCGGCTACGGATGGGCGCACATCCTAGGTAGCAAATGTATGAAGAGCATGAAGTTCGAGAGCTCATTTCATAATTTTTAGTTCCTCCCTACTGTCTGCGCCATCATACACACGGCGCTTCCCCAGAGGTGGTATGGCAAAATTCCTAGCTACCTATTAGGCTTTGAAAAAAGCCAATACTCGGCCTTCATGTGAACACGAGCCATTGGGTGTTCTCAATCTTCTATATTGGTTCGAGAAATATTACATGTTGCGACACAATGGGCCACCACTATGGCTACCATCTCACCGAAGAAGTAACAAAATCTATGTTAACAAAAATAGGGGGCCGGATTTATGGTCTACCTAATCACATGAGTTTAGCTGGCCCGGCATCAGTTCACGAGCAAACAGGTGGAACAAATTGTGGTGTCTAGGCGTGTTTGTATGCTAATAGAGTATGCTCAAATCGAACTACGAAGCAAGAGGACGTCGTTCTGCAAGAAATGTTGCACGTCATAAAATATGTCTTGTATAGAGCGGGTTCTTTCACATTGATAAAAGCGATGGGAATAGCGAAAATGCTTTTACAGGGTGCATCAGAATTACTGACGCACCAAAAATGAATATGTAGAAAAGGCAAGATAAGAAAACGTTTTAAATATGCATATGCAGAATAAAGCCCGTCTTGACGAACATATTAAATGCACTCTTGTTCGTAGCAGAGTCCTTTGTCGCGGAAACGACGGGGTAGCGCATAGCCTTTGCGTCGCAACTAACTCTGGTGGACTTTCTTCCAGATCTTGCACACATAAGCCCTTGAGAGTACGGTGTTGCTATGGATGTTAGCACAGTCTTTACTCTCTGAGATGTCCATATCGTTTCATCCAGCAGACTGAAATTAGGTTCACAAAAAAGTCGTTCCTCTGCCGGATTGAACTCCCTCAAGTGCATACCTGAAACTAGGCCTGCACCACTTTCCTCTCTTATACAGGAGCCAAGTCCTGCCAAAGTACGTATGGATTCACCATGTGATAAAAACTAAGGTAAGGAAACATCTCCATAGATCATTGTTAGGGTGAGAAACAAGAAAATAAAAAAAATTCCTGTAGTGAAACATAGATGCATTTCTTTGCCGAGAACATGATTCGATTCGCGGACAAGGAGTGAATTTCATGTGCCACTTGGAGATAGAGACCTCTCCTATTTCCCATACGAGTATCGAGCTCCTGAAAGCTAACCTCTTCATAACATGGAAAAAATGGGCGAAGTTCAGTTGCGGTACTTCGGCAACACTCTCCACTGGCGTCTTGGTGGCTGCTTTCACAAGAACAGGGCTCGCTCCAAACAAGACTGATTCCTAGTGTTCATAAGGACATGTGCTTCATTTTGAATAAGCATACATATGAATTTTTCTGATGTTGTCTCACTTACAGAAATTTTTCGGTACGTCAATATTTATGACGCATGCTGTATACATTATTTGCGCAGAGTGACTGAGTACCGAAGCTTTGATGAGGGAAGGGTACTGATTCATGCTGGCGCTGATTTTTTCTTAGATTTAGAAGGCATATGTGAAATGCAGTCCCTAGACGAATATGTGAAGGGTTTGAAAAAGTTAGTTCTCGATGAAAATACGTAAACGTGAGATTTCAGAACCGATTATGTTAGAGGAGTGTGCAGGAGATGTGCAAGGAACGGCAGTTCACTATTCTATTGCTATCCATTCCGCCACAATTTTTAGTGAGTGGAAGTGTGAAATATAGAAGTGTACATGGCGAAGAAATCTAGGAGAATGCCTTTTATCGCAGCAACGGCTATGGATACCCATTCGTCAGAATTAACAACACAGCACGCTGTCGTATACGAAAGTGTTTCGGCAATGAAGGTGAAATGGGCCTGAATATGCTAGCGCTAAATGGTTGCTAACTATGAGCAGACATACAATACTACTACACATCTTTAATAGAAGGGAACTCCATTCCAGAGCGAAATTGACAGTACCATAGAAGGGACTGAATTGCTCATTCGAGCAGTCCCATCCTGTTTGTTCTCGATCAGCCCTTCTTCGACGTTGTGGGTACCCATCCTACCGGGATCAGATTTACCTGATTCCGTATTCGACTGGCTAATACTGTTCTTCGCCCTTTTACACCGATTTATCCAGAACTCCTATTGGAATTCGACTGAATAGTGTGTAGAGATTCATTCGTAGTGTTCTCTTCGTAGTCTTTTCATGTTCCAGGCGAGACTTTTTGTGGAGGAAGCGTTTCAAGCACTACTAGCCGCTAGAACAAGTGCATTGTGATACTCGCCTTCTTTTTGAAACTTTTGTTTGTGCTGAAGTTGTCAACAACAACGACCTCGTCGCAATTTATTATTGTTCATGTTGTTGTTGATTGTTATTGATGATCATACTCCTGTGCGCTCTTCCTCTGTTCCAGCACTCCGTTCCCAACGACGTCACCTGGAATTGTCTTCTCCTGATGAGCAAGATGAGCTCGCCAAAACTATGGCGCAGTATTCCGCTCGGTAAATCCCAGCATACTATGTGAAGGTAATCCCGGAGGCTCCTATGGAGACGAGGGATCAGCATCAAATGGCGAAGATCAAAGAGTGGTGCGCGAAGGATTCTAAAGAAAACAGCATGCTCAAGCTCATAGCTGAAATTGTATTACCGAGTGTTAAATTCCAGCTGTCAAGTGTGCACCTCGCTCTCGATCATTCTCACATAAGGCTGTCTACTTACGCCCTTCCTCAACCAAAGAAAAGATGGATCGCGTGCGAAATGCTTGCCTTGCGGAACAAAATTCTAATCAAACACCAACCATAATCAACTCTTTCCCTTGACCTTCTTTGAATCCTACCCTCCTCTCGGATAATTGCATAGAACATGATACTGTTCCGAAGAACGCTTAAAGTTTCGGCGGTCTCCTAATTCCTAGGTTTGTTGTCTATTGTCAAATATTCGTTCTCTGGTTGACAATTTTGAAGCATTGAGTCTATTGATGTGTAGAGAAAACTATGTCCTTATTTTATCACAAACTTGGCTGAATCCTGAACATAATACAGCTTCCTTTTAGCTTCCATCTACATTGTTCGAGAATAGTATTTAACTATGGGTTCTTATTATGTCTACGTGCCGACAGAACATCGGAACAAGGTGGTGGGTAGCGGTTCTGATAAAACATCCACATTCTTCGAGAATAGCATTTAGCGAGTCTATCAACGACTCACGTGAGGTGTTCGCCTGCGATATATGGATGAATGATATTTCTATTAATTTTGTTTCCCATCCAGACCTTCAAATGGCGGAGACCCCAATTTTTCCCACGCCCCCCCCCC
>JARK01000112.1:104568-127818 GCA_000688135.1 Ancylostoma ceylanicum | reverse complement strand
CAGCTCAGCGGGGGGGGGGGGGGGTCAAAACCCATGATAAAGTGAGCCACTGTTTGGTTTATAATAATTACCCAGGGTAAACGCCCTTCTTTTTTCCTCTTCTTTTTTCTTTTTCCCATTTGGAGCAGTTTCTAGCGTTGCTCATCAATCTGAGCAAGGCCTGGATGCGTCATTAACATTACCCAGGGTAAGCGTGCAAACACCACACAAATTCACCCACTGTTAACACGGGCCTGAACATGTTTACCCTGGGTAATCTCAATAATGCATGCAGCCCAGTACTGAGGAACGAATGAACAGCGCAGTATCCAGCCCAAACATCCTAGTGCTCTTCTGACTTTTGTCAGTTACCTCATTCCAACCTTTGCATTTCGACGTTTGATCTTTCGCATCGGGGTTATTTAAAGCCGTTCTGACGTGAAATATTGCCTGTTCTGCATATGCCACGCATATGCATGTAATCTTCGAAATATATCACGCTCTCGAAACACACCGCATAGACACCGCGAAAGTGTAATGTCGCGACGGCTGGCGGCATCACTAACAAAGGTCATGTTCACACCTATCCTAGAAATTTCCAGAATAATCAAGAATCGGTAGCGATGCCTAGGCCAACTCACATCCTTATTTGTGATCATCAAGCAAAGATCCATGTCGGATGTGTTGTTGCCGAAACCATTCAGCGAAGATCCAACCACGTATAGACCACACACTAGAAAAAAAACCATGTAACTACCCCTGCCTAGAAGATCCAAACCCCCAAAACGCCATCCAGAGCTCCGAAGCATTTAAATGCTCTTCAAAGCCTAGGATCGATAAGAAAACGCAATAAAACCCTCTTCATTGCTCATGTTTATGAAATATAACCAAACCAGGCAAGCAATATTTAACGGAAATGAGAAATATGAAAAGTGTAGAAGTATGAACTTACTTGGAAACACTGGGCATATGGAATAGTACAACATATCGCGTAGATGCAATTTCCTGTTGAGCATCTTTTCTGATTGCGTAACCGAATTATGGTAATGCCATATTTCTTCGCTTAACTGAAAAAAAAATAAGCAGATTATTCCAGGAAGTCAATCGCACAAAGTGCATAAGCTTTAAGTGACTGTCATGAATCCGAAAAAAATCAGCTAAGAGATCTGAATAGTTCCAGAAAATCATCATCTACTCCTCTTTCCACTGGCTCTCGCTCATATTTGATCTCCCGAAAAGGAAATTCCCTCAAAAACCTCAACTATTCCAATTTTCGACATGTGTTATTGAAGCAGGTGCCGATTTCAAAAGAGCACCCTCGTATTTGTTGTTCATTGATTTTCATTCCGTACATTATGCACGATATAACCAACACAAAAAGCAAAACCAAACAGTCAAAAAAATCATTCAAAAAAAGCCTTTAAAGACAGTATCTCACCCTAGAATGGTTCTCGATATTTTTACACGTAACAAATTTTCAGGAAACGCTGATCACATTGGTAAACATTGAACATTAGTTCTCACAGTGCAGAAAAAAAAACGGCTTCGAGCCCCTTCCCGTAGAGAATTCAGGATGCCCACCTGGACAACTGCCACAGGGCTGTACGACTGGCGACAGCGATCCTTGGCACCTAGCACCTCCTTGTGGCAGATATCTCAGTAGGTGACGCGCATTACCCACGAGGGAAAATGGGCAAAAGCGGGGCCGTCACGTATCATTGAGACTACCTAGGGTTAACGTGCCAGCCGACCCAAATTTACCCATAGCTAACATGACCACTAAGACGTTCACCGTGGAAAAACCAAAGTAGACATGTTTTCATTGGCAAAAGGTGGTATAATTGGGTAATCTCAATGATGCATATCGACCCGGTATTTCCTGTACTTTTATAAGGAGTCATGGATATCACTGTGATCAGCAGGCGTCTCCCAGAGATCCTTCTCGTACAAAAATCTCTAGAGGTGAACTCTCACCGGTGTAAAATAGACGTGTTATTTTGGGCTTGGATGCGTCGTTGATATTACCCAGGGTAAACGTATTGACGCCCATGTCAACGTTGGGTATATTTGTGTGGTGTTGACGCGTTTATCCTGGGTTCGGATTCATGAAATACAGGGTGGTCCAAAAATATGGAGACAAGGTTGCGATGCGCTTTCCTCGACTTATCTCGTGTTTTGGCACATTGCATCCAATCTTTTGCTGTTCATCTGGTCAATCGTACAGGTTCCCTTAGAACCATAACTAGCACTATGAATTTTAGCTAGAACTAGGCCGTCAATCAGGATTTTTTTTTTCCATCACCAATTTTCATTTTCGTGTAGTCTAGGCGCGTATATAATGACAACGTGAAAGATTTTGCAAAAGGGTGAGTCACCAGTGGATCAAAGAGTACAAGGCTTGGATAACAGAAAAACATCAAAGTGATTGTGAAGGACCAGCTACCTTGGTTATGAGGCCCGAGATTATGTGCGAATTCACCGATATACGACTCGGTTCAAGCGTGCCTATCGAATCGGATCACCATCAATAATCGTATAATGGGGGAAATTCTCCTCAGAACTTCAACATTGGATAATTGCAGGCCTAATAAGTTCCATTCCCCTATCTAAGCACCGAAAAGAGAACCGGGAACAACCCTAACATGCATTTCACCCTTTTTTTGCACAGGAATTCGTCCGCTTCCTTATAACTGCTATTTTTAGCATTAATTCGCGCACATTTCTCGCTATGGTAATCATCTTAGCACAAAAACTGATTTTACTTTCAGAAAACTCTTTAATCGTCGGAGCAATGGCGTCTAGAAGCGTGGGGTTATCTACGAGGAAGTCACCTCCGCGCCACAGCAAGTGACAAGTTCGAATTCTTCGCATCTTTTCTCGCCGGAATTAAGAGTGTTCGTGAGATGTGATAGTATATTCTGTTCAATACCGAATGAAAAATACCATATTGGAAACAGAGTTGCCAACCTGCTTCCTAACGTTAGATATGAATCTTTTGGCGTGTCTCCATATTTTTGGACCACCCTGTATAATAATCAAACAAAGCAGCGATTGTTAGCGTTACTGGTTTTGGCATAGACTACGCAATGCTAAGAGACGCAGAACGGGAAAGTTGGTTTGGTAGCCCGGTTTTGCTCGGTTATGCGTTCATGGATTCCTGCCCGGGGCAGCGTTAGTGATGCGGCCTCTCACAAAATGGGTAGACTTTGGGAGACTCGTCTCAGTTAACGACAACATGTAGTGGTAAGTATAGCTGGGTACATCACATTTCGCCAGGGTAAAACTCGTCCATTTTGGATTAATTGAAAGCTCAGCATCTTCCTGGGAACGTTCATGAATCACAGTCGTAGATGACTCTACACTAGTCAAGCAGTTCATTTCGGTCTTTTTTTTTTTGATTTTTACGCATTTCCGCCCGATTTCTCTCCATTCACCTCATTTTACACCTTCCCGACCCCAGTAATTCTATCAAAACAACGCCAACTGCTCACCACATCCATTTCAGATATCTCAAATTGCACTCCGCGACTTAGTTGACCGATCGGCGCACAGGTGAACGTCGACGTCTGTAGTGGAGTCTCTGTAGTGATAGTGGTAGCACCGTTGGCTATGAATGTGGTGCTGGCGGCGGCAGCTATTTGGGCTTCGACGGTGGCGTTAGCTGCGAACGATGATGACGATGATGATGTCGCTGCAACGTTGTTCGACGACGAGAGACCGGAGGCTGCCGCGGCGGCGAACGATTGTACGCCGGACGAGTTGTTCGCTTCTGGAACTTAATACTATAAGACTAAAACAGATTTTTAGGTCCTCAATGTCAACTACTTCCCTCAGAGCATGGTTTACCCCATGGTGTTTTAGCGAAATGCTCAAGAGTGACTCAACATAGGCAGCTCAGCTCACTTTCTCAGACTGGATTCAACGAAAAAAAAAGACAAAGTGGCAAGGATCTCAAACAAAACACAGGTTTATAGAAAGTGGCCTGGCGTTTGTGGACGTTTCTCATAGTTTTTTTTAAATTCAAACATACAAAACAATGAAAAGGCTCGCTAATCCTGCACTTAAACAATGCTAATTCTATCCACGCCCTCAAAAATCCAGAAAATTTAGACATAGTCCGAAGACAGTTCAGTTCAGAGTAACAAAGTGAAATTCAATAGAAACTCATAACTACGTGATCAATCAGAACACACTAAAGCATTTCATGGAAACAATTCATCCAAAGGCCTTTTTCAAACCCCTCCCCAAGAAAGAAACCTCTCCACTTCACAACTGGATCCCAAACATCAAACAATGATCGATTACCCGTCTTCGAATCGCTATGGTCACACCGGTAACGAGAAATGCACCGAAAAAACCCATTCCACCAAGAAACCTCCCCCACACCCCGAAAAAACCCCCTCATGTGACAGCCAACCAAATCAACAAATCATCCATTCCAGACGTGGGGAGAAAATGTCGTGGAACGGGTCGAGACAGTCTACCGGAAGTGGGGTAAAAGTGATCTATGGATCATCGAAGCAGCTAGTGATTTTAAAAATTGACAAATAGCAAGGAAAAAGCAAGGAACAGTAATGAAAATTTGAAAAAAGAAGTGGAAAATGATAGAGCACCCCATAGCTAACCTGATAACGAACTAGTGACCGATTTTCCGGCTGCTTTCGACGAACCACACGCCACCACCGTCGATGGGCTCTTCGAAACTGGAAACGGCAAGGATTTGCATAATCTTCTTTGAAACTATGCAACATATATGTAGTCCAGCAGTAGAACAGAGAACAAACAGCCAATCCGAACACCATCAAACTCTGCCATAGCATCATAGACTTTCTATGAAACATTTTCACGGAGTCCCCCTTGTAACAATGGTGTACACTATACTATACAGCGAAAACAATGCAACATTGCCGCGTTTTCGCCGCAGGCAGCTGGCTGTTCTCCCGGCGGGAGCCAATAACTCATTAAGCTGTACGCATTGGCATTTCAACGCAATATTTTGTTTACACGCCAACAATAAATGAACTGTAAAATCCGAGGAAAACGAGGTCTAGCTTCTACTCTTCTTAGTAGTAACCCTACAGAAGTTACGAAAGAAATCGAGATGTAAATAAAGCCTAAAAAACTAAGCAAAAACCCATTTGTTACTATGAAGAGCGCCACTGACCAGCAGATCTGTTGGAACTAAGAAAGATGGCGCTCAAAGAAAAGATAGAGGGATAAAGATTAATGGACAATGGATCGTAGCACCGATTGGAAACAGAAAATTTTCAAATCCTAAACAGCTGGAAGCTTAAAAAAAGACTTCAAAAATGTAAAAAATAAAATCCTAATCGCTAACCCATCGCAAGACTTTACTCATTCGCCTTCCCTCTCATGACATGAATATTAAAAAAAATAGACAAGCAAAAAACAATTAGAAATAGTGTCAACAGAAATCACAAGCTCTTTACTCATTAATGTCAGAAAACTACTGGGAAAGCGAAGAGGAGTTTAGCACAATGTGAACTTTAAGTAACTTTCTCAAAAAGCAGAGAATAAATTTATTTAAGAAAAACAGTATAAAAACTAAGATCACAGCTGATGTCACAATTTCGGTGCACTCTTTCTATTCAAATGAAGAAATAAATGAGTAAGCAAATAAATAAGTAAACCTCAAGCTGCAAATCTACGGACTCGACAGCAAAACACCATAATATGGATGTGGTCGATAGTATGGATATTCCCACTTCTGCTAGAAACCACCAATTAAGCAAAACCTTTCCATTCTCAGGCGCTAAATACCCTATGCTAAACAAATCATTTAAATTATCAAGTTGGTCCAAAAGTGTTGAACAAAATTCTACACTTTTTTCGTAAAATAATAACACTATTGTTCATGGATGGAACATGGCCTGCCAATTTTTATAGTTGAGAAGAAGTAGAACATTCTACAACATTCTATTGCCAAAGAATTTCAATTAAGAGCAAAAGATTCTGTATCGAACAATAAATGTTGGTGCAAGAGCTTCGGACCAACCTAATGATAAGCGCAATATGACTTCGCCAACCAATATTCCAGGAATATTCCGAGTAATTAAACCAACTAGCAAAATTTATAGCGCATACGCATTGTGCTCCTTTGTTTCTTGAAAGTAAGTGCCAAAACTTTTGAAGCTCACAGCTCTCAAAAAAGTTAAGGGATTAAAAATAGGGGGACTTGTTTAGACATATACACTCTGTCATCAATTATTTATCAGATGCACTCAAGTCTGTTCTGCCATCTACATAGAGAAGTGAAGCGAGGGATAGACAATAAGTGGATGGATTGCCCTGATCCGATATCGGAATTTAGCCTAATCCAGAGAAGTTAGCACCATGTACCTCGTCGTGAACATATGAAAAAGAAAGACAGGGAAAGAAAAGTAAGGGCGAAAATCAGGCGATCAATCTCTCAATTAAACATGCCAAATCTCATCGAAAACTATGAAAACAACACTAAAATCCGGCAAAAAACACAAGTTTCCACAATAAAACTCCACGAATACGCCTATGTCACGAACTTGACGCCACCGTCACCTGATCTACGCGCTGTCGATGTCGGTACGCGTCAAGAGGGTGGCGCGAAAACTAGCTGATCACATGTGCACGACGACGAATAGTGCGTGTGATGATGCAAACGACGAAGCCAAATGATCAATGATCACCCCCCTCCCCTTGCCGCAGGCAGGGTTGCGCAGGATTGCACAATCTCGTCAGCAGCTAGCGGAACGGACGGACACAAATGGTCAGTAACTTGCAAGGATGTAGCAAAGAAACATAGGACAACTAGCACACGCACGCCATTGACCATCGTCGAGTCGACAATCCAATACAGCGATTAAAATGCATGCAAAATTGCATGTCGTTGGGTCGCGCCGCTAGTGGTGGTGGTGGTGGCATGCGAGCGACCACAACGTCACAGAACCAGCGGTCCACTGCTATCGCACTCACTTTTGCTGATAACAACAACCAAAAAAGGAAGGTGAATCAAAAACTGCAAAGTATGCGGATCGTTGCACTAATGACGGAGCCACACCTTAACTAACAAGTTTGAGGTGGTAAACAGTCAGTCAATAGAGAGTTAATGCCACCAGAAAGTACAACAATGAGCCAAAGCAACTCTCACAACGACGCGGAATGCGCTTTCTCCAACAAGAACCCCTTTGCGGACGGGTATATGACGTAAACACTTGCCGGCAGGAATGCACAGAAAAAGTCGTCGCGGCGCCAACTGGATGGCTCGTTCCTCGGATTCGCCGCTGACTCATGGATAACGGGTTCAGCGATGCAGATCAGCTAAGTTAGTACTACTACCACGTCAGTAAACTCATGTATAAACTTACAAAACTAAGCAGATTCTATGAATATCACTCAAAAAATAGGCTTGTTAATGAAGAGAACGCAGGCATAAAAAGGAAATAAAACCGGCTGTTACTAATTTATCAATATTGCTCTGGTTCACGCTAGCATTCAGCAATGAAAAACCAATTTTGCACCTTAACCTCGCTAATAGGGCCCGGGACCCCCTCGGGCTCGCAACCCGATCGAGCGCACAAAAAAGAAAACTACGGGTCATCGGCTGGAAGCATCACTGTGATTACCCAAGGCAAATGTGCTGACACCCTTGTTAATGATGGGTAAATTTAGAAATGTCAACACGTTTACCCTGGGTAATCTCAATGACGCACGCAGGCACCAGATCCGTGCCAACCACACCTGTACAATCTCCATGGTTTCATCAAAATCTGCGATCTCCTCGCTCCCGCCCACGTCAAGTGCGAAAATCAAACCCAGAAAAGCAGTCATCTACCAGTAGGTATCTCATCTATGGGAAATATGGTAAAAGAAACATGATAATTGACACATTCTTATGACAGCGAGCCATTATCTGGTACTAATTGCTCACGACAACTAGCAAAATCACCAAAGGCCGTATGCATAACTGAGATTATCCAAGGTTAACGTGTTAACACCACACAAATTTACCCATCGTTAACAGGGGCGCCAACACGTTTACCCTGAGTAATCTCAATGACGCATCTGGGCGCAGGTTTACCAGGTAGGGAAGAAAGAACCCACAAAGAACTCCAAATAGAAGCAAACATAGTGACTCATTCTGCCCGGTTTCTGCTATAACCCCGTAAAAACTCTCGAAAATCTAACAAATAAGCCTTCTGATCTACAAGACTAATTCAATCAATAACAAATTCTGAGCAACAATTCGCATCAAAATACAGGCCATGCCACGAAGATTTGCAGAATAAACCTTGCACAGAATCGATAGAACCGGTTTGGTCCATAGGAATTTGGACAAAGAAGTAAAGAATTCGAACACTATTCCCATACAGGACAAAAACCATGCAAACATACTGCAATAATAATGTCTAACCACATTGGATATTTTACTGGAGTAATTAAGTGGTTCGGTGGTAACTCAAAAGGTCTAAGCTAACATTGCTGCGATTCGTCCATTCACACAGTAGCCAATCACAGGTTTCAGCAGCACTGTTCCAGGAAAAAAGCACCAAATATTGGGAACGACATTATTTTTTACAGGCATCACCACTCCAATTAAAATATTGGTTATTATTTATATTTTTCTCCATTTAAATCCATTCCCAACTGTGAAGGTTTCCAGTGTTGAAATTCGAGTTGCCCTTGCCTCTTTTGCCGCTCTCCTACCTTCTACTGCGAGCGCTCTACGCTTCCTGCGACAAAAATCTAACGAAACACTAGTTTACAGTCTAAAAAACTAGCTGTCGCGCCAAGAGCTATCGATTTGTAGTTTCTTGACATTCACAGCGTCATCAACTAATCCCATTCATGCCACTCAATTTCCACAGGGTGTAGCTTAGCGCTTCGTTGGATTCTAGGCATAGCTGCACTTGGAAAGGACGGCGCATCCCAGGCCTGCGATTGGTCAATTCATTCAACTAGCCAATCGCAGAATTCGGCAGCACCATTCCTTCCAGGTACAATGCTTCACATCCACTTCAGAATAATCACAGTAATCAATTACTTCCACGCAGGACGCCACACTTGTGAAAAGAATTTTAGTTTCGGGCACAATCTATCTAACGGAATGTACATATCTGTGAGCGAAATCGGGACATGCTGCACTGTTCACGACTGTTCTCGTGCAACAATAACTTTTTGGATCCGCGTTCAAGAACCCCGCGCTGCAGATGCACGACAGATTTTTTGCTCAAAACGATGATTTGCAGCCATAGGGTTGCAGCACTATGACGATGTTTGGAAACAAAACCAGTCAGACTACGTTTCTGTAAAAAGCGGCAAAATTCAACAATTAGAATGCTTAGAAAAAGAATAGGCAGAGAAAGAGAAACTCGGGTTACTTTAGCAGCCAAAACTACAACCATTTAAAAATGCTACCAAAAAAAGACCTCAAATATAGATCATGAATTCCCCCTGGTCCAAGATGATCAAATTTTCAGCCCATAAAAATTACTGTGCAAGAAAATCTTCGCAAAACTAACTGACCTATCAAAACTAACTGAAGGTACTGGAATCTCCCGGATAGGTGTGATCGGAAATTTGCACAACATGGCTTGGCAGAGAATAAACCTTGTAGGTCAAATTTGATAGATTCACCGGGAATCAGGCTCGAGTTTTGCCAATCCCAAGAGTACAGCAGATTCCGAACGAATATCCACAAAAATCGAAACTTGTGTAGATCAAACCAATCAATCGGGTAACACGACAACCCACTGCTCTTATACTGAATAAAATATATTCGAATACCAAACCAAAAAAAAAATGCCCGACAACACGGACTCCACCGCTTTTTCAAAAAAAAAAAAATCAAAAAATGCAGTTTTAATTACGTCAACATTTACTGGGAGTAACATTTCCGGAACTTTTTACTTTACTTCCTAGTTTTTACTTCCTTTTACCTCTACCTCTATTCATTACTAATATTGACTCAAGTACTTGGAAAGAGTTAGTGTCGAGCAAGAAATAAGAACCTTCATACTAGAAACATTGCACTTCTGCGACTGATTTTCCAATAAATTTTCCCATCATTAATTCTTGTAGAATGAAATGCATATGTAGTCTATGAAAAGAAGAGGAAAAAAAAAGAAAAAAAAATCAAACAATCCATAGGGAATAGCTGACTAATCAGTAACTCCTCAATGCAATTACCGAAAAAAAAGAGCGAAATTCAAAAATGAACCCGTTCTGACCTCCAAGCACATGCAAAACCATTCCAGGAAAAAAATCAGGAATCCAATCCTCACAGAGGAAAAAATCAAGTCGATCAAAAAAAAATCCCGAAAAATACCCCACAAGGTAGCGCAGAACCCAGGCCATAGCAGCCAGCTCATCAAACGAGCACAATTTGAGGTGGGTCTGTGTTGAGCCGGTGCGTGTGCTGCTGGCCGCCAGGCCACACACAGCTCGTCGAGTCGATACCGCTGCACTTTACAGCAAACGCCTGGAAGATTCTCGCAATCGCGCACGGCGATTAGAGCTGCCTACCAATAGATACGCGTGTTTGCGTTGTCCGTGACCGCTCTCGACGGACGCCACATCTCATCGGCGTTCAACAAAAGATTCACAACGCGAGAAAAAAAAAAAACTCCTCTTTTCGATTCATAATAAAAACAAACCCCGTGTCTAGTCCTTGTCACGAAAAACGAATTCACCAAATCGCTGGCGCTGCTGTTGCTGCTGAGAAATCCAGTTCAGTTGAGAAAGGATTAAGCGACGATTTGTTTTCTCGAGTCATGTGAATACATAGCACTTGCCCTCCAATTTGGGGAAGCAAAAAACTGCTTTTCTCGAGCAAAAAAAAAAAAAGAACAAATTTAGTTACATACATAGAACAGTCTGATGCGTCATAGAAGAAGGAGTCATCATAAATGATTTTCTGTAAAAAATTGTTCCAGAAAGGGTCCAGAGAAGAACAGGTAAAAAATCGCAGCAATTTTCACCGCAGAAATCCCTCAGAAAACCTTCCCGAGAAGTTCCATGAATTGAGCCACAGGACAGTAGCATGTGCAATCCTCGGCAAAAACATGCAACGTGCGAAATTCCCAACCTTAGACCTGTTTTTCCAGTGCGACCCAGCCCTACTCCGTCAAATTCTTCTAATTTTACGAGCCAAAATACCCCTTAGGGCCCTACTTATCGGGCTAGACACCCTTTGAGGACTATAGGACAACTTATGCTAGGTACATGCGCTAGTTGCGCGTTAGATGCACGCATCTATTGGCGGAAGATTTCTATCAAAGACTGGTCAACGCAACATCTCCACCCTCCATGAAAAGTACGAGCGACCACCGCGAGCTCGCAAATGCGTGCGTTTGAGCTGCGTCAAGGCTGCGACCGGGCTTATGCTTCATCATACGAAAGCTCGTGCGTCAAACGCACGCATCTAGTATAAATTGCCCTTATGGCGGCTAGAATCGTCGTTGTCTGGGCGACTTCATTCTTGATACGTATTGATTGTGGGCGGTCAGATATCGCCGGCTGACCGCCCACAATCAATACGTATCAAACATGAAGTCATCGAAGCAACGCAATGGTGCCAGATGCTATAGGGGCAACTTATACTAGATGCGTGCGACTGACGCGCGTGCTACTATATGGTGAAGAATAGGGGCCAGTCACATCGCTGACGCAGCTCAGTCCCACGCGTTTGCGGCCTCGCACCGCCGCGTGTTCTTTCATTGAGGATGTGCATGCTGCGTTGACGGGCCTTCATGGAAAACCTTTCGCAAATGAATGGTTGCGTCTGACTAGTAGAAATTGCCTTGTAGGCCTCGAGTAGTATGCCCGTTGCCTTATACTAGATGCGTGCGTGACGCGTGCGAGAATATTTCGAAGTATATGCCCAGACGCAATCCAGACGGAGGTGTGAGACTAATCTGCAGCGTAAAGGCCATTCGCCCCACTCCTAATGATGTACACGCTCCCTTATGAAAAATTTCCCAGAAACGACCGCCTGTCGTCTCGTTCGTCTGACGCACGCAAACATCCAGTATAAATTGTCTTTAGCGGTGTTTTATAAAACCACTCTTTAAGTGGAACCAAATCGTATTCAATGACATGTGATTTCATCAAGAATTCATCATAAGCACAATAATAAGGCAAAAAAGTCCATCAGCTAAAACAGACACACTAAAAGCGCAAAGAACCCACACCGGCGCTGTCAAACTTGAATCATTTAGCAATTTCAAACATGTAACGACACCTCGCTTATCTCTCTCACACACAGTCAAAGTCATCGCAAAGCAAATCATTAATTATAGTGAATCCGCGCCGACGAGGCCGCCACAGCGGTCGGCGATCCAGAGGCGGCCACGGTTGCCAGCACTACAGCCACGTTTGCCAGCAATCCACGTCACCATCTCTAATCTGCGTATCACGTTTCACCGTTATCTTCACGGTATCAGCCAGTGATCCCGCTGTGACGTGGACGACGTGGAAGCTAACAGCATACGCGCCGCCGACCGCTGTGGCGGCCTCGTCGGCGCGGATTCACTGTACTACTAGCGGCCTTGGTTCGGTCGTGGTTGCACACCACTTCACAGTTTCGCTGGAACTTGCTAGTTCTCGCCGAGACACGCTACTACAACAGCATCAACTTGTTGCTACATACTTCACTATCAGCTACCAGAAACCATGGCCAAAAAACCTCGATAACGGTGAATAGACTCACCCGAACGTGGCGAATCCATGGGTAGCGGCGGCGATGACTCACTCTGATACCCGCTTTCGCCTGAAAAACCAAGCATATTGAACGAAATCGTGAACTGAAACTGAGACCGAGATTTTATGCCCCAAGTGAGTGAAATTTATGCCGAACATTACTCGCTCTGACCGATCATAGCTGGGAGCCTTATATCACAGATTGCTGCCATGCATATGAGGGCGACACACAGGAATGAACCTCTCCACACAGGATTTCGGCCAGCTCGCCCTTTTTATCATTCCATATTGTTGCACAAATCGATACCACCTAATTTATGAGGAACCCGTTTCAATTATTTGCAGGTTTTTCAAAATTAATAGTCTCTACATGAACAAAGCGCATGTCTTCAAAACCAGTAGCAATTTTTGAAAAATCCTGAGCCGGTGTTTCACATGGATTACCCAGGGTAAATGCGTCGATTCCTGGGGTCGCATGCTTCATTGAGATTACCCAGGTGAACGTGTTAATAGCTCACAAATTCACCTATCGCTGACAGGGTCGTCAACACGTTTACCCTGGGTAATCTGAACGATGCATCCAGGCTCTGTGTTATGGTGAGTGAATGCGTGGAAGCGGTGCTAACACGATTACCCTGGGTGATCCCAGTGATGCATTTGGCCCCTGAGAAGGTTGTGGCATTTCCGCTAATTGTGTTGGCTGGTTTCCTGAACAAAATAGCTGTATACTCATCATTGCCCTCAAATTTCCATCCAAAGCTGTGTTGGGGTTCTCGGGAAATGTACCCATTCAAGGAACTCGTTCATCCTGGATCTACAACTAGTGGGAATTCCATGGGAACGCTTATGAATCAAACCAGATCGGCACTGCCTGAATATTGCCATTTCCGTGGGTAGCGAAACTTTACCCAAAAGGTAGAAAAACCACAGCAAAACAACAAAAATAGCGAAACCTCCAAACCACCGCGATTTTGGCCGAAAGCCCGGACCGAAGACAATGTTTGATACATCAATGTGTCAGCGGTTGACCAGATGTATCAATATCATGCAATTTCTGCGCCACAGATCAGCATCATATCATGCAGGTTCCACTCAGGAAGCCATGCGAAAAAACGGTAATGTGTACGCCGTTACTGCCACCGTATGATTTTAGGACAAGTTTATCTTTTCGGGACCACCTGCTGTTTCCCCTCACAGTTCGTGCTACGTTACCGTAACTGTTCCACGAGTGGTCAGTCCAAAAGTGGTAAGAACCTGACTATTTGCTTTGTTTTGAATCCCCTGTTCTCACTGAGCTCCGTGCATGGTGCAATAGAAGATCAGCACTCTACTTCCGCCTTTGCAATTTCCCACAGCCTTCATTTCAGCTTCCAACAGCATACATTAATTAGGATTCTTCACATAATGATTACGGAATGCATTCATCTATACCTACCACAAAAAAAGCACAAAAAATTAATTACTCTTCACTACACACATTCACGCACATATAATCCGCTTTTCTCGCGTTTCGGACAAAAACAATTTGAACGTTTTTAGGTTGGCAGTGACTCGGACAAACGAAAAAAAAAAACGCAAAAATGACATAGCGCTTTGTCTCGTCAATCAAAATCTCCCCCGAGGAAAACTAGAAGAAATCTTAGGTCTCATCGGGTATGTTCAGCTTTTGCCAGTTCAAAATGAACTGAAATGAACTGCCTGAACAAGCGGTAATGGGATCGATACGTATTGACTTCCACTTCGGATCGATTCTCATCGATTATTGTTTCTCGTTCACTCACTTTACCTTAGGTCGCATGCATCACGGGGTTAATACATTGGCAAAAGTAATTTCTTATCCCAAAAATATCAGTCGGACATGGCAGAATGTGTCCTGAAGCCTAGCACAGAAAGGGTCACCCCAGGAATCGTAAAGTATCGCTATTGTCACCAAATGGATGGCAACCTGGGTGCACCGTTGGGACTACCGAGGGCAAACGTGTAAACATCACATAGGTTTACCCGTCGTTAACATGGATTTCAACACCTCTACCATGGGTAATGCCAACTATAGTTAACATATTCGAAGACAGGCCTCGAATATTCGAATACCGAATATTCGAGTCTCTCACAAACATTCGAACGAATGAATAATATTCGAACTGGGAATTTTGAAAGTATTCGAATTCGAATATTCGAATATCAGGCTCTTCGAATATTCGAATATTCGAATACTCGAATATTCGAATAATCGAATAGCCGAATAATCGAATGAATGTTGTCCTCGAAGCGTTGGGCCTGCGTGATGTTCTGTTTGATTTCCAAAGATTTTGGTTCCCTTCTCATTTGCATTTTCTTTCGTATTGATAAATTGGTAAAGGGGTTGGCACTCCAGTGCTCCGAAGGCGGGTGGGCTTGCCCCTAATAGGAACCATGAAGACCGAAAAAGACGTAGCCAATCTTACGTTTCTCTGTTGTGAATGATTTTACTGCAACATTAAAAACAACACGCTGAGAAAAGTGAGCATTGCATATGGACTACCGACCCCACTGTTCAACAATGGTATAACTCAATTTTCTCCACTGGCGAGACGTAGACAGACATATTTCCTTTGATTTGGTCGCTATTTCTAGAATTTTTGCCATGCTATTTACTCCGAGCACCTTCTCCTAATAGATTTCTCAAAGAGGTCCAAAACGTTATGGTTTCTCCAAAAATTCGCCGATGTTGTGGACAAGGCAGGTCCTCAGCGCAATCCTCATCTTAATCAGCAACTCAACCTTAGAGATTTCAAGACAGTAGTAACTACTCACTGACATCACACGCCAATTCTGCTTGCAATACTACATATTAGGTTGATGCAATCAAAATAATGTTGTTTTTCTCAAGCGCAATTAATTTTATTCGGACCAAGTATAGCGTCTACTTAACTTGCAGAAGGTTTTGTTTTGCGAGAAAAAAATTTACCAAAAATAACTATATAAAGACGGGATATCCTTATTCTTGGGCTAGCAGTTCCACGAGTCAGTTTGCACATCATCAAGGGCCTGCTCATACGCGAAGGTCCCTGCAAACCCGAGGGGTTTTATAATTTTCCGGAGTTACCGTCCAATAAAGTTGTGTAAAAACGGTTCTAGACAAAGAAGTGTTATATCTTTTGCATCAACCTAATACTGTAGTGTAGTGGTCGTTAAATCGTGTCCATAGCCGAGTGCAGATGTCATGAATAAATTTTAAAAAACGCCTGCGAATGAGCAGATTGCGAGAATTTCGCATGAAAAAAGGCATGCTCCATAATATTGAGGTTCCTTATTCCATTTTACTTATCTACAGTGTCTGTCCCAGCATAGTTATCATCACAGCCCTCCTAGCTTGGAAGAGTCGTCTGCCCTTTTTGTGTCTTGAACTGTCTTCGAATATCGAATATGAGCTTCGAATATTCGAATATGTTCGAATAATGCCTCCTGTCGAACATTCGAATTCGAATATATTCGAATATGGGGACCTTCTCGAATATTCGACTATTCGAATATTCGAATTTTTCGAATATTTATTCGAATACGAATATTCGGTTATAACTATAATGCCAACGATGCACCCAGGTTGCCATCCATTTGGTGATAATACCGATACCCTACGGCTTCTGGAGTAACCCATTCCGTTCTATGTTCCATAATCCATTCTGCCTTGTCCGACGAATATTTTTGGGGATTAGAAATTACTTTTCCAAATGTATTACGGGAAGGATATTCCCATCGGTCGGACTATATCTTACCAAAGCAAATTTGTGCTGAACTCAACTAAAACCAGTTATTTACCAAAATTCAGTTATTTTCAATCAATATTTCTGATAGAAATACCTAACATCGATGGGCAATTAATGCCATTATAAATATGCCAAAATCGATAATTCTTGATGAAATGGTTTTGCCACGTCCGCCAATAAAACGACATAGCTTTGCTGCTCCTTAACACCAGTTAAAATCCCCAAATCACATGGCGCCAAGGGATACCGTACCATTGCGCTCGAATGTGCGTGCTTTATGGATACCATAACCACTTCCAGAAAGCCTACCATTTCCTGAACGAGTGGTAATGGAATGCTTAGGGATGAGGCATTTCCCCAGCTTTGGAAGGATATTCTGGAGTTTGTGCTCTATTTCATACCTTTAGACATGGTAATTTTTGAAAATAATTTAAGCTGCGGGTATACTCCTCAAGAAGTATAGCACCTAGCATCGTCGTCGCTGTGGTGACCTAATTTCTAATACGTATCGATTGCGGTAGGTCAGTCGCCGATATCGGACCGCCCACAATCAATACGTATCGAAAATGAAGTCGCCCATACAAGGTGCTATACTCCTCGGGGAGTATACCAACAGCCTTACATAATTTTCCAAAATCGAAAATTGTAAGGCAATAAACGATCACCTATAATCCTCGGCAGCACAAATGAATACGGTGGCACAGTAACGAATCGTAGACTCGGCTCACTATACACTTCCAGAAATCTGCTATAGCGATGTGCTCGCTCCACATACTCCAATTCTCCCTCGGTCATCGGCTCCACCACACATCCTCCACTCCATCCGTCTGGTTGTTCATCAATTGGCGATCCCTCCTCCTCCTCATCCACGTCACTCAAATCGCATTCCACATCACAGCACGGTGCTCCTGAGGAAGCGCACGTGCCTCGACCGGAATCTTCCTCACCATGTTCACATGGTTGCAGTATCGATGAGTCGCTGCTGGCACATGAATGCAGTGGCGACAATTGTTCCCTCTCCTCCTCCTCTTCTTCTTCCTCCTCCTCGGCTGGCTCTGCACGCTGTTCTTGTACCACGTAATTAACTGGTAGTTGTGTGATCGGGTGGCGGTAGAACGGTGCAGCGGGGTTTCGTAGGAGGCGTCGGACGGGCTTCGACCACGAGTCCTCCACCGAGCACGACGGCATTGATATGTCTGGCAGCACAAATCGCGTGTCTACGCCTAGCGCCGCCATGTAGCGGCTCGATGCCGATACATTAACTTCCACCATTTCTGCGCTTCTTCCTTCTCCCCGTCGTCTTATGTCGCTCTCGATTAAACTCTCCCCCCAAAACGATAAGTAACTTCAACAGCAACGAGATAACACTTCAACAGTAACAATATGTGTAGTAACGTATGAATAGTAGAATCTAGTATTCTGCTCCTGGCTTCTTCTGCTCGCTACGTGACCGTCTCCGCTGAGAGACGGCGTTTATTAAAACACAATGACGTTAACGACGCTAGTTACTAGTAAATCCAGCGGTTCCTGCACTTTCCGGCTAACCGTATACTGCAGAACCTGAGTTGACCCTCCGTTTTGTTCGCCTTCGTGGTTATGAGCATTGGGCGAATGAGGCCGTAACAGACAACGACACCTAAATGCAAATTCGTCCATTTTCGCCAACGATTTTCAATCGAACACGCCGCCACCGACGGACGACCGGCGGACGAACGAACGCGACAATCGTGCACACAAAAAGTCGAACATCAAAAGGAGGAGAGGTGACGTGACGTAAGCACACTTAACTAGCGGACAATTGAGTGACTTGAGCGCCGAGGCCAATAGAGAGGTGTCTGATTGATTTAGGAAGAGGTACGGTGGTGAAGGAGGAGTGAGGTAAGACGACTGCGAGGCAAACAAATGAAAAACATGCAATTTGCCAGAGTAGAATTGCACTATGTGCATGCTTTTCAGTCATCTACTGCCACAAAACAACATATATTGTTCGCCGAATTATGGGGCACACTGGCTTAAAGGGCTTATCCGTGCGGTGTCCTCCAAGTAAACGGCCAAGGGGGAGGAAGATATTTCCATTTAGGGGGAATAGCCCCAGTCAAGTATTTCCTCTAAGGGTTTCCTCTCCATTCATCAATCACCGCAAAAGACCAATCAGAGCTAGTGTGCTATTCTTAGCTTGTGAATTTAGCCACGAAACCCTGATTATTTGTAGTCATAAAAAGAAAAAAAACTCCCAATGCTAACGGTACCAGACGTCACATAGTTCTTTCATTTACAAATTGGAAATAATACTGCCAAATGATACAAAAGTAAAAACTACTCGCTGTGCACACTTAATGACGGTCTGCGTCTCTTAAATCAATTTCTTTCTTATATGCAGCAATTTTCATAAGGCTCTGGAAGTGTCATGACAACATTTACAGCGCTGCACTGATTTAACTGAAGCTATATTCGAGCGAATCCCAAAGAAAGAATGCTCCAGAGTTCCAGTACTGTAAATCTCATTAGGAAAAACAACGGAGTCATATCATCTAATAGGTGAAATTGTAGCAGTAGATCCTGAGTTTTTGGCTTCTCCTATACTTGGGACCGAATGAAAACCGAATAATTTCTTTAATTTAATAAACAATTCAGGAAGCAATTTGAACATACAGATAGTCGAAAATCAGGAAGCCCTACGACTTCTCTTGTTTTTCGTACAACACAGTCTAATGTAAAAACATCTGAATTTTTGATTTATTCGAAATATTCGATATTCGGACACCAAAATATTCGATTTCTAATAAATGCGAAATTCGAGTGTTCCAGCGTTACAGACCAATACAATGCTATATGAAAGACAAGTACAGCCTTAGAACTCTCTCATTCTCGAATATCTGAACGTTTTGTTCCCTGGATTGTTAACTAAAGTAGCAAAATTATTAGGTTTTTATTCGGTCCCAAGTATAGCATCTTCCCCAGTTGGCCGTGAGCAAAACCCCCTCTAGACCTGGACCACATCTCATACCGAAGATTTTTGATTTTTCTCGAATCGACAGTGCATCCTCGCTATTCTCAAAACAATGTTGCACAAAGCGAGCAAAAACCTCATCATTAACGCAATTGCAAAATGTAACAAAAGTGCAGCACTGAAGAGAATTCTAATTTTCAGCCTCAAAATGATCCCACTGCAGCGCGATGATTGCACCTATTAAACCACTTGTATTTTAACTCACACGTGATGTACTGTTGATCCCGAAAATCTTGCATCGGATTCCAATTGATTTTCAAAGGCGGCAAGGATTAATACTGCCTGATTAGAGCAGACAGAGCACAACATGAGGTGGTCACCAAAGGTTGGGGACTATCAAGCCCACTCAAACCCAGGAATGGGCTATAAGACCCTACTTACAATTAGTAAGTCACTTGTAAGAGAAGCAGGAAAATGACGTCATTAGAAAAGCCACGTAAATTGCAACTTCAGTAGTCGAAGATTAGATTTGGCCCACCTTCAAAATGCTTCATGAACTGGGAAGTCTGTGACTCCACCCAGTAGAAAGAATAACTTCTAGCAGCAAGTGAAGTAGAAAAACAGGCAGGAAAAGAATAACGAAAAGGATAAACAGCTGGGTAAATACAAAAGATAATCTCTTGGGAGCCTACTACTAATGAAACTAGCTGGAGTATTCCACGTAACCATTTGGTTTGCAATAAGAGTAGCAAGCTCCGACAGAACACCATGCCAACGCTCAAAAAAAAAAAAGGGCAAGCGGAAATTACTACAAAGCGTAAGACCTAAACAAGTAAATGGATGATGATACATAACTATTACCAGCCAATGACATTAGCTTGCATGGAATTAAGATTCGTAATAACATAGTAAGAAGCTGTTTTAACTGCATAAAGTTAGTACTTCCACAAAGAAGCAAAAAGTACCACGACATCGCTGGCTTTGTTAAGTAACAGACAACAACCTACTCTGTCCGTCATCAACCAAGTACAAAGCATCTCATATTTGGTTTTTTCAAGAATTACTGAGGCTATTACTGCTACGGAATAGAGCAATATTGGAGTTTTTTTTCCGCACATCATTACTGAGTCAATTGTTAATGTTTTCATAGAACAGCAATATTCCAATTCCCAGTTAAAGTGCAGCCAATTCTACAATGTCAGCTAACCCAGGCAATGTTCGCTTCAATGCTAAGTCCACAATGCTGAGCAAACTAGTGATGAATACGTCAGTTCCGCATGTTTCAAACAATTCGAAGCTGCTGCGTGTGGCAGATATCCCTCTAAAAGAAATGTCTAGATCCAAGTCCATTTTCGTGCTTCTGGGATAACTAGGGTTACCAGGAAGTGCCAAACACCGGTGGCGGTGCAACTGAGCTCCGCTATTCGCCAATCCATCCAGTTGGCCAATCGTAGAGACCAGCCACACCACCCTTTCCACATACACCTTACACCCCGAATCACCATGAAATACGTGGTTTTCCGCAAAAATGCACAGAAAAGAAGCGCTGTCAGGCCGTTTGGAATGATTTAGCACGAGGCATCCATGGGAAATGCGGGACATTCGTCACCTATGCCTTACCTTAATAGCAAGCATAGATACCCATGCAGCATATGCCGCATGTTTCCATGGATGCCCCATCCTAGTTTCTTCGAAATAAGGAACTCCTTGTTTTCGGGGTATTCAAATTTTTTTGCAGGGAATCGTGCAATCTACAGTTGTCGCCTTCTGGCGACTCCAGGAATCCATGTAGCGCCCGGCAAATTTCCCCAAAAGGCTCTTGGACGAAAAATTTACCGCATATACCCAACTTAGTGACCAGCACTGGAGTATATGTGGCAGATTTCTCGCTTAAGAGCCCTTTAATTTGGGAAAAGTTATCGAGCGCCACATAGATGCCGGTTCTGGTGCCAGAGTAAAGGGTTCTTAAACGAGACTTTTGGAAAATTTCCAAGGAATCGTGTATTTCGTTGTGACCAAAATCCGCTGGCAACTTAACATGTACGAAAATCTCGAAAAAAAAAAGAAGCGAAATCGATATGAGACGCTGCTTTTAAACCGGATGCAAATCAAAGAGCCCCGCTACGTCTGCGAGCCAAGCTATTGTGTATTGTGTAAAAACAGCTGGTCGGCACATTCTTTGTTTTATGTCAAGGTGTTCTAAGGAAAGCTGTCATTTTGTTAAGAAGCGATGACATTAGCGCTCACCTCTTCAACAAAATGACAAACATTAATATTGTATTGATTGCTGCAATGCATCATGCAACAACATTTCATTTGCATGGTGAGCTAGTAGGACGACATTTGGGTAATGTCATGCACGGATATCTATGGAATCAGCTGTTCAATAGTTTTTTGTTAGTTCTTTCTGGATGTCAGAGAGGAATCTAATAATAGGACAATAAAAGTAAATAAAATCGAAGTGACAACCTCTTCGCGATGTCTAAAGACGTTCGAAGACCAAGAAAGATAACATTTAAGAGCAAAAGGGCAACTCGTACACAGACCAACTAGCGAGCAAACAAACGACCTCTGCCCTGATCACGAGCCAACAGCTGCGTGTGCGTATGTGAGCAGCCACTCCAGACCATAAATCAGTCAATGCAATGTTTCATTCGTATATCCGGACAACACATTACGAATGGGACAAATCCAGAAAAAATCCAGGAATACGCGAGTCCACTCGGATCATGTGACAAATCACGGACACGTAACCACGAGAAAACCACTACGATGCGCTAAGTGAATGAACGAAACGCACGATGCGCTCTCGTCAAACAGATAACGCTGCTGCTGCCGCCGCCGCCACAGTCAGGCACAATACAACCCCACCATGCCACCATCACCACCACCACTTATGATGGACAGGTCGGCCACGGAATTCACCTCAAACCGACACTAATACTTCACCAAAAGAAACGAGTGCCGCCATCAGCCCTCTACGATAGCAATCAATAACAGAAGACCGACTATTTGGGCGATAATTACACGCATGAGGTGTGATCTTGCGCACGCATCCTGAAGATAGATCAGAAAAACGATAACGACAGGGAAAGGAAAACATGAGGCCATGGATTTGAACAAAAAATCAATGGCATGGCACCACCACGGAGGTCCAAAGATCGTCATTTGTGCTCGTTCTTTGTTCATAAACTTTGAGTCCATCCGCTTGCAGATGAAAAAAAGGACATTAAATGTGCCATTTCATGAAGGGGCGATCCAATTAAACTCTGTGTATTTCAATGCTATGAGAGAGTCTCACATTCCCACAAGGGTTGCAGAGCCTTGAAATCCACATGCTGGGCACACATCTGTCACATGCAGCAAGAAAAAGTAGCAATGCAGCACAACCCGACACCCCCACTTCCTGGACAACGGGGAATCTTGCAAACGAAAAAAGGCTCTGTAGGCATACACTATATGCTTGGTCAAAACCAGCACACTGCTGTAAACTGAAGCGTCGTTGGGTGGTTTTCTCATACAATAATGGGCATGTGGCTATGCGTTTCGGCGTAATATCTCTGCAGGTGAATGGCCATTATTTGCATGCTTTTTACAGTTGTTATCCACTAACAACCGCCTGCACAGGACATGATTTATCTCATTGTCAGGATGGGAAAATTCCGTGGGCACCGCCACCAAGTTCACGACCAATAGTCATGGAGCCCTATTAAAGCTGCATTTATAGTGCACCAGAGTACGACCCGGTCCACACAAATGATACATATCGATCCTAAAGAAGAGTCGGAAGAGGATCGATACGTATCTTTTGTTATCGGACCCTCCGGTGCACTATAACTACAGTCTAAGGGTGGACAGGTGAGAGGTGGGAGGTAAGCAGTG
>JARK01000112.1:64311-104017 GCA_000688135.1 Ancylostoma ceylanicum | reverse complement strand
CTTCCCAGTGGCGACCGCAGAAGGTGGGCGGGAGGGAGGGAGGGAGGGAGGGGGTGAAGAGATTCCTTCAACACACTGGCGACAGCATGCTTCTGCATGCACTACCATGCACAACCGCGTGCTCAACCGGTCGAGCACATAGTCGCCAATGTTTTGAACATAGAGGCAGACGAAGTGCAACTTTCTCTGTCATTTTTTCCCTGTTTTTCATCGTTTTCTTCTTTTTTTTTTGTTCCCGATCACAGGAGCAGCCACCTTCAAGTGCTGCTTAGCGCTGTATTGGAAGAATGGTGCAATCGAGCTCTACGACTGGTCCATTCATCCAACCGACCAATCGTAAAACTCAGCTGCACCGTCTTTTTCAGGTACAACGCTCCACACCACCTCCAAATAGTCAACAAAACCTGCCATTAAGCAAAGTTCTTGAGGCATTTGCTAGCACACTAATGAAAGAACCTCCATTCTGGATGCCATATTAGAGTTACCGTATGCGAATGCAGAATTAAAGGCTTGCCAGTCCATTATCTATTGCATAAAGCTTCGGCAATGGTAGAGCAATGGAAATGTCACCAGTTCATGGAAAGCAGATTAAGGAGAGGGAAGGGGAGGGGGCAATTCAAAACCATCGCATGGTAGGGGCGTTTTAGCGTCACCAGCTGCCTCTATGTACTTCTCAACAAAAAAAAAAGACCTACCCACCCCACCACTCCAAAAAAAGGTCACACCCATAAATGGCTTATTTCTAGAAAAACAGCATAAATAGGTATCTATTTCCATATGTAACAATTAACTAAGCCCTGTGATAACCGAGACAAGCAAGAATCGAACAGAGAGTTTGATAGAATGAAGGGGGATGCCTTCCAAAATGATGCAAATACTGTGACGAGACGCTAAAGAATTGCAGAGTAATTTTAGGGAGAAAAATGCTGTTGGAAAGAAGTATCTATCTTTCTGTTCAACATCAGCACTATGTTACAAAGTGCATGATCAAGCGCAGAAAAAAGAAAACAGGAAAATGTTCCAGAGGAGATGGAAACTTCCTGGCTCACCCTTTTGTTGTGATGTAAACGAAAAAAAAAATGATGACTTCAGGTGGTCACTGAGCATCCCAGCCAAATTTTACGCTCAAAGAAGAACAAAACTATGCAAAAATCGGGAGTTTATCATCGTGAGACAAAATGGGGCGTTACTAAACCACCGTGATTGGTAAATTGATTGAATGCGCCAATCACAGCAGCCTGGTAACGCCCCATTTCCCTCACGATGATACACACCCCTAAACTGGCATAAAACCCCTAAACCACACAGCCAACTCAAACAGACGCATAGGCTGCATTTATAGTGCATCGGAGTCCCACCCAGCCCAATAACAGAAGATATGTATCGATCCTTATCCAACGAGAATCGATGTATCTTTTGTTATCCGACCGGGTCGAACTCCGGTACACTATAAATGCAGCCTACACATCTGTTGCAGTAGCTGTGTGATTCAAGGGTTTTATACCAGTTTTAGCGTAGTTTTGCTCTTCTCTGCAACCATGTAACCACGAGAACACAACCGTATGGAAATCGTCAGCTGCACAGCACCAGGAGAACAGGTTTATCGCGCGTGCGTAAACGTAGGAAAAAAGCCACTTAAAGCTTTTACGGAGACTCAGGAGAGCATCCTAGAGTTACGGTAACGAAACGAAATGCTGCTAGAACGGCAGCATGCCGTGTTCGGCGCGTTGCTTTCACACGTATAACTCGAACACATATTCAGAGTAATAACATAGGCAGTGATGGCACAGCGAAAAATAACTCTATGAATAGAAACCCTTTAAATGACGAAGTTAGGTCGCTGAACAATGAACACCAGTAGGGAAAAATATATGCAATACGGGGATAAAAATCAGCTCAGTTGGTAAAATGACGCAATTTCTTGGTCGATAACCACCGCTAAATCGCTTCAGACATACCAAACGTCTGGAAACAAGCACGGAACCGGAACCTACGCGATGCACAACGCAAGAGCTATCAATCACCCTCACGAGATGGCAAAAAGACTCAGCGACAACGCAACGAGAGACAAAGCCAACGGCGTAACGTTACAACATAACTACAAATCGCATTCCATTACTTAACAATTAACCCAGTCAAAACACAAGTAAACTTAGAACTTAACTCAGAAGCTGCCAAGAGAACCTGGTGCAAACCTAAACGCGGAGATCGCCAATAAAACCAACCGGCTCACGTTTCTTTTGCATAGCGATCCGTCCAACCAGCGACGAAAATCGGATGAAAAATCGGAAATCACCCGTCGTATATCAATCGATGAAGGACACAACGGCGACTACTAGGAAAAGAAGAAAAAAAAAACGTTCGCGAAAACTCCTATTTACTTTGTACAGCCTCTACCAACGTAAAAAAGACCACTTTCCGGTAACGATTCTTATAAATTACATCGCAGTGAAATGATAGGTCTCGGCATTACGAGACGGTAGAACGTGAAAACATAACTTATGACCGGTAAGGAACGATAAATGAGGAGCGAATTACCGTTGAAAAAGGAGAACTCGATGGACTCTACCTGGAAAACTCGTTGCACTCTACTTCCATGAAATACGAACATATTTCTTTGATGGGGAAATAAATCTATAGGTCGCTATGGAGCATACCAAACAAATGACTTCCTCCTGCAACTTATCCTAACAACATCAAAACCTGGAGGATACATCATCGAAACTAGCGAGGGCAAAAGTCTCAACGTCAAGTTGGATGAGCCTGGATGCATCACTGAGATCACCCAGGGTAAAAGTCTCAACGTCAAGTTACGGGAGCCTTGATGCATCACTGACATTACCCAGGGCAGAAGTCTCAACGCCAAGTTAAATGAGCCTGGATGCATCACTGAGATCACCCAGGGTAAAAGTCTCAACGTCAAGTTACGGGAGCCTTGATGCATCACTGACATTACCCAGGGCAGAAGTCTCAACGCCAAGTTAAATGAGCCTGGATGCATAGCTGACATTACCCAGGGCAGAAGTCTCAACGCCAAGTTAAATGAGCCTGGATGCATCACCGAGGTTACCCAGGGTGGAAGCCTCAAAGTCAAGTTACATGAGCCTAGATGCATCACCGCGATTACCCAGGGTAAACGTCTCAACTCCACGTCAGCAACGGGTAAATTCAACGCGTGTTTGCACGTTTACCTTGGGTAATCTCAATGTGCATGATGCCCAACTTTGTGGGGCTAAATGCGAATCAATCCAGAAGAAGCGAAATCCACGTATACAACTTCGAGATGAGAAAATCTTCCTTGTACCATAAAACCCCTGCGTCATCTGGTAATCCTTAGCAACCTGCATTTTGTGGTGACGAGCTTAGATTATGCATGGACTTTCCACTATAACCAAATCCAGGAAAGAAAACAAGCAAAATCCCAAGGCTACGTGATGCTGGGCACTTCCGGTCCGGTAAATGACATTCTCATGCGTGACTAGAGATCTGACTAAATTATAGGTGAGGAAACAAGGTGGTTAATCAAGTAAAAGCTCTAGAACAAAGCCAGAGCCTCAGCCTATACATATTAACCAACACCTCTTCGCCAGAGCATTCAAGGAATCCTATACCCAGCCCTGATAAGGATCGCTACTGACACACGTCCTTAGATGCGATCATGAGATCACTGCACTCAAGAAGAACCATCACGTCATAGATTAAAACACATATGGGACAGTGGATAGACTAAATAGCCCACTCTATGATTATTATTCAGACCAAACAGTCATTCATCCATAAAACATAACTCAAATATCCATCAACCAAATAAATTTGTTCTACAGCTTCGCTTAAAATTAAAGTCAGGGCTTGGACGCACATTTGAGATTACCCAGGGTAAACGCTTCGACGCCCGCGTTAACAACGGGTAAATTTATGTGGCGTCAGCACGTTTAACCTGCGCCTAGATGCATCATCGAGATTACTCAGGGTAAACGTGTTGGCGCCGTTACTAATGATGGGTAAATTTGTGTGCTTCAACACGTTTACCTTGGGTAATCTCAGCGTCAGCGAAAATCTTAGTGTTTGAAGTTATTCCAGGTTTCTAGGTCCTAGGAAAAACGAGTAATCCAGGAAGACGGGGTGCTGCTTTTCGTTTATTAAAACCTGCGCCCCACTGGCGTCTGCAGGTCCCATCACGTGAATCTCATGCGCGCTCGCGCAAGTGACTTAGTTTGCGTAAGCTGGCCAGTCGTTTAGCCTAAGTGGCATATCAACAGGCCGAGCTCATGAACTGCAATATCTCCATAGGTCGGTGACAATTCTTTGTGCGCTACCTGCAGCTACGTATGGTTGACTATTATCAAGGAGTAACCAGTTACACGGCATAGACTTACCCCATCCCAAAATTTCCGTGAATACTACCTTTACCTCTCCAGTCATAGTTACCATAGGTAAGGAACGATTCTTTTCCATTTAGGACCGTGACAAAACATATTCAACACATCGCCAGCATTAACTGGCACAACAATTGCACCAGATTTACTGAACAAACAGATGAATAAATGGTTCGTGAGGTAATGAACGTTGCATTAAAATCAGCAGTCCCTAATTGGAAATGAGCTTTCGCAAATGAATCTCTTCAAAAGCAGGAATGTAGACGGAATAAAAAGCTCCATAATGATTTTATAGGTTCTGCCGCTTGATCAATTTATCAGCCTTTATGAGAAAATTGAGAAAATTGTTCAAAAAAAAGTCATCACCAGAGAGTCCATGTGCACTAATTAATACGTAGGTATCAACATTTCATTGTTAGAAGCTGAAGTTATGAAGAGGAGTCTGGAGCTAGGAAAATCACACCGAAGTGAGCCGAAAACTAACAGTAAAGTAAAAGTAAACTATGANGCGCTTTGTGTACAGACAGTGACCGGATTATTCAGGAGTTCATCCTTTGTCTGCTTCGTTGCTCTTCCCGAAATCGCTGTTTCTTGAACTATTTCGCCAATGATTTATTCATTTATTTTTATTTATTTATGTAGTAAACCGCAAGGATGTTCACACTAAAGAACAACGAGCGGCTAAAATGTCACGGAGAATCTTCACTGGGAATTCTGGTTACAATAAAGAAATTTGGTCTCCCCCCTCCCACAACCAGGAAAAATCCATAAAAAGCCAGGTATCCAGACAACACACGACAGGAAAAACTTTCGGACGACGCGCGGCCTAGGCCGACCGCCAAATCACAACCTTATCGATCGATCGGTGATCGGCTCTGGCAATGGTTGCCGTCCGAGCAGCGTACGATTCGGCGATGCCAACTCCGAACACAACTCGTAATTTGCTCCCTTCAATTGACGTCGGCTCAAAAACCGCCACCTCACACTCTTATTTCCACTTTTCGCCCACCCGCACGCAAAAAACAAGCGAAATGACGAGAAATTGCGGACTTCTGCAGGTGTGCGTCATTTTCGAAGTCTTTTCTTCTCTCTAGATTAGAGGCAAGGAGGTGTGGATTAGGATAATTGCACTAGTGGATAAGTGCTGGTGGAATTCTCCGGTGGAAACGCATCAACTCGTCGCGTCGCAAAATCCTGCGGTAATCTAAGCCGATACCAGTCGGCAAATGCGGAACTACACTGGACGGCTTTTATTCCTATTCTTTCAAGGCGTTACCCACGAAAATTTTCACTTCTTGGGTGAGCTGTTTTACATGCGGAGGGTTCTCAGAGCGTCACATCACCGAGAGAAGTGCAAAAATCACCGCCTACAAGGAAAAATATGGCAAAACCAGGTGTGACCAAGGGTGGCCGACGGACGAGTATTCATCGAAACGAATTCAGCGGGTCCTACAACGAAAATGCTACTTTACGCTGTACAGGACACATTGTGCTCGTCTCTACAGAACCATGTCCGTCATTCACCTTTGGGAACAATTGGTTCTGCAATACCTCCAATATGTAATGATTTTTTTACAGTTTGCGCACTGTAGCGACACTTTGACGACGCTTTCCATAGGGTGGAGTGCTATACCTAGGAAAAGGGGTGCGACCGAGCTCCACGATTGGTCGTTTGCGTAAACTGACCAATCATGGAACTTGAAACCTACATCCTCTCCGGGTATAACGCTACACACCTTTGTTTACACGTAATAAAGCTCAACCGAAATAGCAAAACCTTACATAACGTGACTCGTTTATCAAATGCACTTATTTGAATCAGTACGAATATTTTCCCATGAAAAACACTGTACTTTCCTCTATGGAAATGACTATTTTCGACAACTGCCTTTGTGACTACAATCTTTATGGTAAATACTGCAGCGAAATCGTCTTCGTACTACAACTTTGAACTTGTGCAAGGCAGCCGTAAAACCATCATAAGCGATATATTCTCTGCTCACCTAGACGAGTTCACGTGATCAGTGCAGTCTACTTCGAGGTTAATTACGACCACGGGCATCATTGGCCACGCCCCTTTTACCGACAGGACCCAAACACTACGGCGCTCCAGATTTCATGGCCTACGTCCAATTTTCGATCGCAAAATTTAAATAGGATCTTGTTAAAGCATCAACCAACAAATTATACGTAATAAAGGTCTTCAATAAGTTCCAGTTCCACGTCACTTAACGACTGGTGACCTTTTGCTTATCTAAGCTGTGAAAAACTTGCCGAAAATGCCGGAGCCCAAACATTAAGGATGAAAGAACAGCAAAAACTGCAGGCAATTATGCGTTCGCTGCCATATAGTGTGAAAAACAGTGCAGACTCATACATATTTCCATACTTTAACCCAAGATATTTACCACTCGAAAAAAAATCCCTAGGTTATTTTAGTTACGCCTCCAGATGACTGGCACTAATTACATGACGTCTACTACAATTTTACTCGTGGCAGACCTCAAAATAAAAAATCCCACAGGCCTTAATCAGCAGCTACAAAAATTGTATCAAAGTAGTATCCAAATATAAACCGGTACAAATCGAAATGTCTTACTAATTGAAAATTACACCCATGAAAAAAGCCAGTCTTCTCTGACGAGTCAACACCATCAATAAGGGTCATACAGCATCGTGAGGGAGATCGGGGCGTTGTAACTGTTCTACGATTGGACTATTCCAAGGGCGTTCTGTACTTTTTTTAACTGTACTACTGTTTTACTTTACTTTTACTACTGTTTTTTTTTCACTGCTGTGCTCCTTCATACCACCTCATCCACTTGCAGCGATGCATGAGTGCCGGATGAGCTGATAGTGAGGAGCTAGGATGCCCATGGAAAGGATCAATCGCAGAGAAGTAGCCACGCCCCTCTCTCTCAAGAAACATTTCAGATTAGCCTTGAGGAACCACGGCAATGTGTTGGGTGTTGCTCATTGGCAATTGGCGTCATTACTGACCACAGTGTGTCAGTCGGCCCTCGCCCTGAATGAATCTCTCCATCCATGGATCCAGTAATTTGGTACGAACTTCGTCAGGTAGGGCAAATCGATAGCCTTCCCCCTCGCTCTAGACTGTATAGGGCAAATGCAAGCCACAACTTTTTACTATTATGAAGTTGAACGGAAATTAAATGCGGCAGGTATCCCAAAAACAGATTTAATAACGCCGAGCAATTCGTAATTCACGCCAGAATAAGTGCATCAATGACGTGAACTCGCTCGTCTACACGAGAACTTCTCCAAATGTAATTTTAGTGCTAGAGCCATATTGAGTAACTTCCAAAAAAAAAAGGTATTAAAAAGGTTGAAACACACTGCATACTCTTTACTATGTAGTTGACAAAAAATTCGTGAAATTTTCTAATCCACTGCCCGGGAAGAAGAGGGAAACGTCCTCGCTGGCAGCGCAACTGGTAAAACACTGCACTATGGACAAATAATCTGACGCGAAATCACGGTAAACGTTTCCCAAGTCCTCCCCGGCGTTCCAGCTTTGTTAAAAATCTTGTCATCCAGTAGTGCAAGAATAAATTATCCCGTATTTTAACAAAACCAACAAAATCTTATAATATTTACACATTCACGTGCCGTGAATAGCATATTATCGCCGAAACACCGAGTTTTCGGCAAAAGCATTCAAATTTCATGGTTATCACGCATCAGGAGCTGTTTCCAGACGCTAGGGACAAACCCTCTCCCGGACCGCTTCAACCCTGGATGACCAGATTATAATTCTGGATCCAATCCATCCAACGCATGAAGAATTCCGCTGCACTAGTCACTCGAGACAAACTCGCATTTCTGGTTTGCAAGCTGATTTTTTCTCTCCTAGTACTTCAGCGAGCAACGTAAGGGCTAATGGACAGCCTGTTTTCCCCAAGCTGACTAGTGCATCGGAATCGACACACCGTCGTGACCGGATTTCGTACTTTTGGTGTGGAAAAAGGAATGAAAAACCTTGAGGAAAACAGGTCAAGAGAGCCTACAGCGGAGTGGACGGTGAACATGTTCAACGTGTTGTTGGATTCGGGTGCTGACACGTTCTAACACAAACTGACATGTCCAGCGAATTGGCAGTTTGCCAGTTCACAAGTACATAACAAGTTAAGCATGTTAAACATGACAAGAATGAACAAGGATGCTTGTAACGAAATAATCACGTCAAACATGCTAGAAGAAGCTAGAAAACTCGTCCAAACTCCTCTCCACTGCGAAGAAATTTCTCGAATTTTCCGCTTCAACAAATTCAACGTTCAATTAGTCCTTTTCCCATCCAACCACTTACTTAGCATGAGGGGGACTGCAAGCTCATCAATAATAGTAAAAAAACTAGAAATTCAACTGAATTAATGGCTAACGAGTGAATTCGTCGTGGAAATAATTCCAAGGAAAATATCCATGCTAGCACATGGACTACTGTGGATTCTCATTAACTCAGCCTGCTGACTTTCTCAGAATAGAAGCCGGAAAACGACTACTTTACATATTGCCTCTACTTTACTGCTTCACAAGTGCACACGTATTAGTTATGCGAAAAGAAATGACGTCAATTCAGGGGCAAAAACAATCTATTAGCTTAGTGCTGCCATATAAAGAAACTTCCATGAAAAGAAATAGCCACTAAAACGCTTGCGAAATCCTCGCCTTAGGCAGATTTCCTTAGGGCAACGGAGGCTATTTAGAGCCTCAATCTTGCCTCCAGGGAAGAACGTCAAAGAAAATGGAAAAGATGGAAAAGGGCATCATATATGGAGAAGAGTGCTTGGCTGCCATGCCACGTTGCAAATCGCGAACTGCCAAAGCGGCCTGGATCGCTAGCCGCGAAACGCACGCACGCACAAGCACACACACATTCACGTACACATCAAATAAACGTAGTCAATCAATAGGTATGAAATGAATATGAAAAGCGCCAGACAAACGACCACGACAACGATTGGATGCATAGCCGACCGAGGGCAATCGAAGCACACAGCTGCTGCCCGTGCACTGCTGTTGGCACTGGCCGCGATGTCCTCGAGAGTTTTCAACGCCAACAAAAACCTGCCCAACCCAAAAATTTCGCCGAGTGTGTAATTACACCGAATCCGTGTTCAATTATTGGCGTCGTCGGCATAGAAAAAGCTCACCAGACACCACTAGCAGCACTAGAGTCGCCTAAGATTACCGTGCGTAATCGCGTACGGTCAAGGAAGGAAATTTTCGCGGGAGAACTTGTTGGGAATTCGCAGTCACAGTCGTGAAACCTTACCAGAATCGGTGGCTGCTTAGCCATAATTCATCTCCAAAAGTCCTGGAACCATCCCCATTCACTACGCGCCACCAGGTCAGTATCACTTTTCAAAAATCTCCCAGACAGCCAGTTCATTGTAATGTGGGAGTAGTTTATACGTGCTCGCTGTCTGAGGGGCATCTGGCAGCAAAGGTGCTACTTTCGCCGACAAAAAGGATTCATAGAAAAGCAAATAGGGATACTGGACATACCAGAGCAAACAAGGCTGTTATTTCAAGAAATTTTGCACGAGCAAAATTTGCCGAACCGGAATTTGTACGCGTGAGTCAAATAAAAAGGCCACTTTATCGCTAAATGCCACTACAATCGGAATTAAACAGCAACAGTTATCATCAGCGAACCTTCCAAAAAAGAGGGATAGAAGGGGGGTGGGTAGGCCTGGGCGTGGATACAGACTAATTCTTGGTTTTGGCGCGAAATTGGTGCAAATTGGACAAAGCTCACTGAGAATCACTTTGCAAGATGTCAACAAGCTCTGGGCCGACAACTCGCTGACAAGAAAAGGCAAAAACAACTTGTCAACAAGTCTTATATGCGATCAGACTTGTTCTGACGGTTTCGATATTGTTATAGGACGAGAACCAACACAGTTGACTCATACAGATATAGTCCATGTAGATTATGACACCCTGCGTCGGATTTGCTCGGGCGACAACGATTTTGATACGTATTGATTTTTATACCGGCTCATGCCGTAGCGATGCTCAAAATCGATAGGTACCAAAGTCGATATCGCGTGCTATGAGAGGGTGATACACTTCAGGTGGAGTACAGCAGCGGCCTCAGACTATCTAGGCGCATCTTTGGGACAGGCCTAGATATTCAACAAAAGAAAACCTCCAGCCCTGTATTAGCATAAGGTTAATATGGATTCGGAGTCTTTACACTTTTACTCCAGTAAACCTCTACCGTAACTTTTCAGTGGACGAGCCTCATGTTTATATAGAAAAGCAAAGATGTTTACAGCTTCACAAATAGGTCATGAATCAAAAAACTAAGAGAGAAATTTTCATCGGTAATGTAGGCGATAATAGCACGTGTCCGCCACTTTTGAAAGGCAATCTACAATTTACAGGTTTCCATGAGAAAAATTATTAGGTGCGTGCAAAAGTTCCGGGGCAGTTGGTGGTAATTCTCTGTTTAACATAGTTTTGTTTCTTACTGATGCAATATTCTGCAATACTTTTTATGTGCGCTGGTAGCCTGGAACATCTACTACCCTTACCACTTTTGGCTTTGATCTACGTCACAGCATCGCTGCGTTTCAGGTATAAAAGCAATGTCATGTGCAATCAGCGATTTCGCGAAATTTTGCTTTATGAATTCAAATTCGGCCGATTCGCAGGGAAGGCGACTCCCGCAATAAAGATTATGTTTGTGTAGGGTATCCTTCCCAACATGGGAACATTTCGTAGGTGCTTACAACTTCTGAGCGGAGATGAGAGCTTGCAAAATGCCCCACAAGTTGATCAGCAATTTGACCTGCACAAAGGCTCCCGGAAAGGGTGGGTTGAATCAGACCTAGTGGAAAGTGTGCAGGACTTTGCGAGGAAAATAGCCACTCATGCCACGTGACTTGGAGGGAATTAGTATGAAAGGGAATATGAGGAGATGGATTTTGTGTGAGTCTGCCATCTCTGCTGCGGTATAGCACACACTAACGTATTGCAGTTTCAAACGTCTAAAAAGATGGCCAATTGGTCCCCGAAGTTCTAACTCAGCATGTATACTCTCAAGACCAACCTCCAGAAGAACGTCTTCTTTTCAAGCCTGTACGACTTTGCATCCGCTGTGAAACATCTCGTGAACAGACCCTACTCAAAAACGACGTGTGCCGCTCTTTCGAGTATGAACCTGTCAAATTTTGTGCCTCTGGAAAAAATCGTTAGCGCACCCTGTTGATAACATTACACAGATGCCAATGCTTTTTGGTTCGGATCAAATGGTTGACTTTGAGTTGAGTTATGGCGCCTCAAAGAAATTAGGTGCAACTGCCCCAGAACTTTTGCACGCACCTAATACAATGTTGGACATATATCTCAACAGCGTTTAGCTGCGTCTCCAAAATAATAATCAGTGATCAAAAACCAAACATCTCCCGAGGCTATCCTTAACAAATAAGATCGCTACTAAGTGGCTCCTGTCAAATAACTTTTCCAGGCAGTATTACCGCTCAAAGTTATAAATCGCTTGGATTCGTCGCCGAACTTGCAGCAAAATTTCTGACGCTAAGTCTTCCAGGAAGGAATAAACTAGGCCGGGAAAGTGAAAGAAAAATAAGGCCGCTCATCGCTCCGCCTATTTCCTGGAAGACAAGAAAAACCAGCGCCTTTGCATTCCAATGAGGCCTCCATTCCCCCCACATCCTTCTCGGACGTGAAGAATATGAGGCCTTTCATTAGAACGGAACATTCAGTCATTTTCGCCACCTTAAAAACAACTAGTGAACCTTTCAAGCATAAAGGACACAGTGACGGATCCGATATTTCAGCTTTAGCCGTAGAGAACTAGTCCATGACAGCAGCAGCTGCCACGAAACAAGTTCTTCTCAAAGCCGATGAGTTTATTATAGCAAGTATAAGCGCTTGGGTACTCTACAGCTCACGTCATGATGGTGTGAAAGCTCCAATGAAAGCTTCTTCCGACCTAAATTATAACTCTTTCCAGGAAAACATGACAAGCTACAATATCCGGCGCCTACGCGTGGTTTTCTGGGAATGACGGCGGCAAAAAAAAATAAGCTGATCACAGTTTATATAAGTGCATATATATGCAATACGCAAATGTCATTTCTGCCTTGTCTTTTTATTAATACATCAGGCTTTGCTGACATTAAAATGCTCAGACCACTCATCTTTAAATTGTTGATTACTTCGTGTCTCGGTGAAACTCTCAAAAAGAAAAAAAGTTGCAGTAGTACACATACAATTAGAGCAAATTCTATAGTTATATTAGGTTTTCATATTTTCATTGTCTGCCTTTAATGTCGATTATGTAGCGCGATTTTGCTCCCAACACCTGGGGAAAATATCACCACAAAAAAAAAAAAACGCGAATGCTTATTCAGCCTCACGCTTTATAGGCCGGTTATTTTTTTTACCGAAAAAAGTCCAAACCATGAAAAAGGCCAACATAAATAACCAGTTGCACTTGTGCTCTATCACTACTTAGTAATTGAGAGTACTACATATTAGCAAGTCCATGTGGTCAAAAAATCAGACCAAGCATAGCATTACCCAAAAAAGTTCGATAAATGCATTGGGTAGGATAAAACAGCAGGGTCGGCGCATTATCCTGTAATCAGAGGACCCCTGTTCGCCTAAATTCTTGCATCCGCCCGATAAACATTTATACGTGTAGAGAAAACCGGATAAACACTGTCGGTAAGGGTGAATAGGAAGGATATGGTGATCTGCCTTAACAAATCGCTATTGAGATGCGCCACACTTCCAGATTTCATTCAGGGCCCGTATTCAATATACTTTATCGAGTCGGATAAAAACTTTCGAGAATCTGCTATCCAATAAAAATATATCCTTGGATATGCAAATCCACTCGTTTCACTGCAGGTTATTTTTATCCGGTCAATTTCCACATGATAACGATCCATGACCTACTCCTTCATTTTGTGTTGACTCTCGCGGAGACACCGCACTTGCGCCAAGAAATGAGCACGTACGTGGATAAGCTCTATTGGATAGCAAAGTGGATAAAAACGAATGAGAATGGATATATTTCCGCTATGTTTTCCCTCCCATGGTCAAATATATTGGTTACGGCTCAAGAACCGTAGAGACTGATAAGTATGTGCCTACTACAATAAAATGTGGAGGTATCCTAGTTACAAGCCACCCAATCCTTCCAGAAGAATCCGGAAGGATTCTGTAATTCTTCGATTTCGAAGGAACAGAAAAGAATGGGGTTGGTTGCCTAGGGCGAGAATCGAACCATCGAACGTGTGCCCAGCAGTGACGCCCCTTGCCACTGCGCTACACACAACCCCATATAGGTACACTCCTTGTCGAAAAGATAGACGGATTGCGCGTGCGGTTTTATAGCGTTGTGGCTGCAGAATCGCTGCGGGACCTACTCGCCCTCTCAATTGAAGCATGTTCCCTCCGCATCTCTCGTCCAGGTCCTGTCGCGATTCTGCAGCCTCGGAATCCGTCTATCCTCTTGGAAGGACTGTATTTAAAGGAATCACCCATTACAAAATAAACTTTCATTCCCCAGGGAAGAATTTCACACCTTTTTATGAGAAAAAAAGCCACTCGAATAGAAAGTCGAGTATCTGTACCTCATTCTCATTAAAATGAACACTGCTTATGAAAGTACAAGGGATAAACCATGGCTACAACATCCAAGAACGCTGCTTACATCCTCTGCATCTCTGCCCAGCAAGGATGCGATCCGCACTTCCGGCATTAATTCTACTTACCATTATACGAGATGCATTCACCAACTCTGAAGGGGCATTTTCGGTAGGCTACGGTAGAAAAAACTGTACTTTTGGCATCACCACAAGATGTTGAACATGCAAAGATTCACGGGTCTCGATCAATAAGTATACTTCGCATTACATCGAGTTCGAAGCAAAACGTGCAGCAAATCGCCAACAATCGGGAGAAAAGACAACACTTCCGCGCTAATGACTAAACAAAGCGCATTGTTGCCACGAAGCCACGTCATCGACGACAAGATAAGTAGCAACAAACTAGCCAAAATCAATCACACCTATATAAATCAATACTATAAACGCATGTTTATGCGATATCACGAGCGCAATGCGACGATCCCGATGGAAACTGCTGATCACTACGTGCGATGACAGCGGGTGACCGTGACCGAAACCACCGGGAAGGAGACGGTGTGCGGGAGGAGGACGAGCACGCACGTTGCTGAGGGGGTGCCCCGTCTTTCCCTGAGTGGAGAGGCTAGCGTGCGCGGAGGGAGCGTGGCCGCACCGGAGACGCAGATCCCGGCTAGCCAAACCACTCGACACTAATCTGGCCGAGTGCAACCTCGGTCATCTAATCAACATAGGCCCTTCACGCCGTTCGTACTGCTGTTGCTGTGCTGTCATCGTCGCCGTCGCCGGCGCGGCGGTCACGTCACTTCGAGGCGTGCGGCAACAGCAAAAACGTTCGTCGGCAAGGAAATTTCAATCAACTGCAAATTCCATCTATTTTTTTACGGCTCCAATGCCTCTAACCTTGAAGCTAGGGTGAGAATCACGTCATGAGTTTACGGAACCAAACCTCCTTCGGTAAGAAATTAACCGCTGATGCTAGTCGACAGATAAGCGCCGCCACCGTCGCCGCATAACCGGACGCGACCAGCTCCGAGGCGATAACGACAGCCATCAGCTACTTTAACTCCTTCGCAGGGAAGCGTCATCTATCAGTCTGTCATGTGCTCGGAAATACATAAAAGCAGAAGAAGAAGAAGCCTAAGGAAGATCAATGCACCCAGTGATGGATGGGTAGGTGGAGTCAGACGACTAGGGCATGTAGCAGAAGCCAAGGACGCAGACGTTCAACGCTGCATATAAAAAACATAATTGAGAATTCCACGGAAAACCTATCCTAGAAGCATTTGTCGTTCAAAGGAAGGGAATTTCAAGGAAATTCTGACAAGCAAAGGCTCATCCGGAATTCGTGTATACAACAAACTGTCCCTCAGTGAATTTCACCCTCACCCATAGCCCTACCAGACGTTTGGACATAGAGTATCTCCCAGTTGGCTGAGTTATACTACTCGCTATCCTGAATGAGTCGTAGATGACAAAGTGAAACATATGAAGGTGTGCTGCAAGAAACTTCCGAGGCTGATGAGCCCGCCCACTCAAGCTGATATTAGACGCGGGTTTTTCATCCGTTGAACTTTCTAACTGCCATTTATGCTTAGAAACCAAATAACAACTTATTCGCTATTGTGAGTTATCCAAATTACTTTGCTCAAGAAGATCTCACGAAAGAAGAAGGAACGTTACTGTGCAGCCATCTCCTATTGGCTTCAACGTCTCAAAGGGAACTGAAGGAGTACAATTCGCCAAAACGACAAGGTAGTACTACGGGTGCAAAAAAGGGTGCAAATGTCTGTTAGGGCCGTTTCCGGTCATTTTTCAGTGTTTAGATAGGGGAGTGGAACTTGTTAGGCATATAAAAAAAAACTGTGAATGATACCATGAGTCCACTAACGCTTCTACGACAGGAACAGCACAGGACAGATTTGCCTACTGGCCACTATTAGGCCAATACATCTTTCCAAAACCATTCATGCATCCAGAAATGCTAGGTATCCGAAAATTGATGGAGGCGCGCACTAGTACACACAACTAGGCCATTTTGCTGCAGTGATCAGTGCAAATTCATCAGGAACCAATGAGAACTCGTTTAAATGGAGTAATATGACTTAATGGAGCTGAGATCTGTTTTTAGTAGGTTTTATCATCCTGGGCTGGAATTCATGAAACGTTAACCACGCAAATCAACGATGGTTAGGGTGACAGGGGTGTGCATCATCGTTTGGGAAAGAGGGGCGTATCCGGGTGGCTCTGATTGGCGCACTCGGACCGTCCGTCACGCCCATCTGTTTGAACTCGAACGGCGTCAATCCCATACATGGTCCATCTGTGCTTAGCGCCGTACGAGTCAAACAGGTGGGCGTGGCGGGCGGCCCGAATGCGCCAACCAGAGTCGCCTGGTTACGCCCCTTCTTCTCTCACGATTATACAAACCCGGGTGACAGGCAATCCTACTGACTACGTAACATTGAGAGGCGCTGGACGCAAAAGTTGGCTTGGTAATCTTGTTTCGCTAGGTTTAGCGTTCATGAATCCTAACCCTGAGAATCAGTTACTGTTAAAAACTGACTCAGATCAAACATTTGCACCAGAATTACCCGAACAATAAAAAACCCCTCATAGAACAAGCAGTTACAAACTCCAAAACCTGTCCGATTCCTGGCCATTCATGTCCAGCCTTGAAAACCACAAACTAAAAACAGCCAATAAATAACACAATCCAGCGCCTTCGTGACAGATAAAACTACTTACTTTCAAAATAAATTACACTTAAAGCCTTGCACAACCATGAGCATAACCAACAGACTGCTAGGACAAAAAGCGCAAAAATCAAGCAAAGAACACCTCTATATGGTGGTCATTTCACATTCGGGCAAAATTCCCGCCGTTATTGTATGTCCCACATAAGGCGTGTAAGGCCATGGTTATGACCGCGCCGCGGAAAGCTTCACGTGTTGCCAAACAATTAAAACGAAATAAAAACGATTTTTGCTCCTTACGCGTTGCCCCATGACAAGAAAGGAATAAAAAGGGATTTTGGCGTCGTCTCGACGCGATCAGTTTTTGGAATGCGATTTGTTCGTGCGACAACTCGGACGACCAAACCAGGAATAGCTGTCGCTGACATGAAATTCTCTGCTCCTTCTTTAACCTTTACTTAGTAACAACAGTTAACCTTCCCGCACCGCCAGATCAGCCAGCACATTGGACTCCCCACAGTGTTCGAGGCAGCCTGTATGGCGCTGATGGCCATGTAAACAAGTTGATAGACATTCATGCACTTTCCTGGTTCAAATGTATGGGCATTTGTTCCGAAAAATCGATATCTAATAATGCCAAAAGTCACGAAAAATCAGGTTTCTATGATCTAGCCCTAGGGTTTTCAACCATGATACGTTGACTGATTTTATCCGCACTCACAAAGCACGATTTCTGAAGCCCATAGCTCGGTCCATTGGAAAAAGATGACCGAATTCAGCAGCACAGTAGAGCATGATGTGTGGGGAAACCCCTTGGCTTGCCCTCTACCGCCACCCGACAGGTCCACTGGCAGCCTTCGCATGGTATAAACCAAAATCCATGGTAAAAGTTCTAAATTCGCATTTACTATCATCATACGTGCCTCAGTTAGCAGCTGCAACACAAACAATCCCAGCTATGATCGGAATCCACCTACATAAGTACTTCAAAGCCGCCAATAACAACCAAGTGCGTAACTCCCACTTACCACACGGCGTTTTCGTGTCATCTCTTAACGACAACATAGTCACCGCACTATTTTCAGCCGCTGAAGTCGGACGTACTGAAAACAAAAGAAGTTAAGTGGAACGGCGGCTACACATTTCGCAAGGAAATGCGGTTTGTAGAGTCCTTTCAGCTAATACAAGGACATATGCCTAATCCATAGGCTCATAGAAATGTCTTCGATACCGGGAAAGCAATAAGTTTTCATTCAATAACTGGCTTTTAGCACCTAACAATTCGTTAATAACCATGCCTTAATCGAGCAAGAACTTTGATCAAAACAAAGGCTGAACTAAAAACAGCTCAATTAGGCACTGTGGCTGGGCTAAAACCCTAAATTGACCCTCTGGTGCTGATCTAGTTGTGGGATTTAAGAGAAACAACAGAGAAGTTCCTTTATGAACTAAGAAGAGCAATTACAGTTAATCTCAACCTAATAACGATCCGAGCAGCTAAGAAGGTGAGCGACAAAATCACACCTGCCTAATTTAAATCTATCTAATTACCAGCTCACCCATAACGAAGGCAAGAGAATCAAGCGCAATGGCGCCAACAGGAGAGAATAGTTTTCAAAAAAAAATAACAATAGCTAGTTTCATAGTGGAACCAACAGCCATACATATTTTAGCCAAAAAAGGTTAAACCAAATCAAAAGCGGACAACAATACCAAAAAAAGGAATCAATCAAAAATACCTTTCCGCTCCAACTTTGTCGTGCCTGTGGTTGCTGAATGCCGTGCCGATGTGCTCGTGGATTTCGATGCCGCACCACTTCCGGGTTCGCATCCGGACATCGATGGCCGCCGTGCCACTACAGTTGAGTAGTACTCCTGAACGACAAGAAGAGAGATTTTTTGCACATCTCTGAAACCTTGTAGCATACAATTATCCAGAAAAAAAACCTAACAACAAATTGCTATGACTAAATTTCACTGTGATATTAAACACCCACGACATGACGCTGTCATGCAAAGCGCACATTTTCCTTATTTATCTTGGACAAAGGCAAAATTACATTCAGAACTGAATTACAAAAAGTTACTCTCTGCTATCTTTCTTTTTTCATAGGTCCTTAGCAACTAAATAACAAGATCTACAACTTCTCGTTTTCAAATTCCGACACAAAATTTTGGTATTACCTCAGGAAATAACACCAACGTCATGTGCAATTATAGCGCCATTTGGACACTAGAACTTCAATGATGTCATTACTCATCGTTATTAGACTCGCAGCTGAAACTGCCACAAAAAGGACTTTCCATTTTAGCTACGTGATGGGTAGAGAAAAGTAGATGAAGTCAGCTTTTAGTAGGGGATTCGTCATTCTATAGAGCTCTAAAATAACCTCAGAAAAAAAACGTACACGCCGGAGAACTATCGCAAAAAAGTACTGCAAATTTGACAACAATGGTTATAGTACTACTGTCTGTTTCACTAATCTTGCGTATTGGATGAGGTCCAAGATGGGGTAAGTCCCACCACGTCGAAAAATTCCTTATCATATTCGACGTGGGCCAACCAATGCAACGTTGCAGAACCTCCCTCATCTTGGACCTCGTTCAATACGCAGGATTGGTGAAACAGACAGTAACCTTAGACATGCAATGAAGAACTACCTAGCACTTACCCCTATAACGAAACCTGCTCCAGATTTAGGGCCACTTTCACAACCGCGACATTAAACCGCATTAATCTTGATTTCAATTCTAACAGTCCCTTTTCAAAAGAAATGTTACTTCCTCATGACCACCATAAATTCCCTCTAACATTAAAAAATTGCTCATAACATTTGACTGTAACGACTACATCGCTAGCCATAACATGATGCCAAGGCGGAATAAATATGGCAGTGAGGGCAAAAATATGCATTGCGTCCGACATCGATCTTGTCGATATCGATCGAATAACTCAAATTTTCGATACTTTCCGGCTGATCAGTATCTTTTAGGAACGGATCCTGATTTTGATGGGTTACTCGCTGTTTTTATCAGATCAAATCCGAATAACGAACACTGCTAACCCAATACATTTTAACCCTGGTCAGATGGACGATCGAGAAGTATAAAAGACCAGTCCTTTAGGAAATTAATTGCAAAAAAATTTGCGACAAAATTTCCACCAAAATAAAATACAGGCAAATTCGTTCGCGAGAACGGCATAAACTACTATAGCATTGCAGCTGCGAATAACCACAAAAGAAACGACGAAAAATATAACACGACGTATAACTAATGAACCAAAATTGAATCAAATCAAGTTTTTCTCTCACTTTTGAACTGTTCCGCTGACAAATACACGAACTCGTTCCTACCAGAGCAGGAAATCGAGCGGAATAGACGCTATGACTCTTTGTATCATGGCACAAAATGTATCGGTAAGCACAGCGAGTCTAACAAGGATTCCATGTCATTTCTAATGGAAATCTTGCAAAAGCCCTTCTCTTGGTAACCACATTAGGAAGCCTGTTCAACATTAAATGTGGCAATAAAGACAAATGATGAGTTGTGCCATGATGCTAAGGTTATAAACGATGTAAAGTTGAAGCAAATGATGCAGAGAAACATACGACCAAAAATAACGCCAGAAAGGACAACTGAATGTTGTAAAACCCCAAATGTAGCAAAACAGTAAGACAAACCAGAGCAAATTTCCAAAAAGGAACAAAACAAAACGACAACTCACACTTGGCGGCCTCATTGTCGCATCCACTGACGATGCTTTTGTAGGCGATGTGTGCAACTGCGTCTGTGCCGCTATCGAAGACGTTTTCTTCACCGCGGGGACAGCCGCTGCAACAGCAGCTGCGGCGGCAACCGTCTGTTGCCCTTGTTGCTGCTGTTGTTGCGCGAACTGCATCTGATTCAGCTGCGTCACTAATTGCTGCATCAACGCCGGCTGTACACTCCAGCTTCTGAAAGCAACAATAAGATGACTGGGAGCAAGGCTGATGTAAGTTTATTTATTTATTTATTTTATACACCAATTGAAATTGGTGCGCCAAAGTAAAATCCAGATGAACTAACAGAACGGCGGTAACAAAAATGCTGTCTGATGCAAAGCATCGGGGAAAGCGTTCTAAACCCGAACAGAATATGTTGTGTAATTCAAAAACTACACTCATTCCATATGCCAAGTGTAGAAGCACTATCAGTCCTTTACTCCACGTATGATCACACTTTATCATGTTGAACGTGAATCAACCTATAGAAACGTGACAGTGCCTATCCCTATCCCGCTTGAAATTTTGAACACATCTAATTGGGAAGACGGTTAGAATTGACAGTAAACTGACAGCCTGCACATCTAAGCGTGCACACTTTAAAATGCAAAGGAAAATTTCGTTAAACAGCGAGACTTCCAAGAAAATCTGCAGCCATGGAAACTAATCATAAGTACAAACTGAAGGCAAAAAATGTGCATCACTAGAATTGTCGGAAGAAAATGGCGAAACCGTCCTATTTTACGGAGCTTTTTTGCCCGAAACAACCCAAAATAAAAATAAAAAACTGTTAGGTTGGCTTGAGAAGTCATGCACCAAAATATACTTTGCGATCCAGAATTTCTTGGTCTTGGAATGGAGTCTTTTGGCAAAAAAGTGCGGTAAAATGTCCTACCATTTTTCAACAATAAAGATTAGCAGACCAGGTTCCATCCATGAATAACATTATGATCATTTGAAAAAGGTGTAAAATTTGGTGCAGGACTTTCGGACCAACCTAGTATCTCCACGTCTTAAGAACCTCTAACATAAGGGAAATATGATAAACCAGAAGGAAACTATAACAAAAATCCTATGTTATTAACACTTCAACATTTTTAAAAGAAAAGACAGAACATCCAAAAGAACTTGACAAAATCGGAAAATCATGATCAAAACTAACTATTTCAGGGACAACTCCACATAATAATGTAAATTAATATTGTAAACTAACCTATAGCCGATTTCACTTCAACTCCTCGGCACTCAGCACTAAGCACTACATGAAAACCGCCACAAAAGCATCGTCAAATTGAAAGTTGAAATTGCTCGCGCGTTCACACGGGTGGGACGTGATCACGGTGGACACAAAAAACGTGACGCGCAATTTTTTCATTTGTTCAAATCGGCCCAAATTGTGCAGGAATTTCATTGTTTCTCGTCGAAAAATAATCTTATATGTGGATTCCTCGCATATTTCCAGGCACTTGTTGACGAGGGATGGAATTTAGCTTGTGAATCTTAGAAACAATGCTTTAAAAATCCCGCCAGGTTTTTTTTGAAAATTTCTTGAAAAATTCAAAGAAAATCCTCGCAAGCATGAGTTGTACAGAAGAACTGCACAAAATCTGCATTAGAAGTCCACTAACAACAGCAATCTGACCAGACAATCGTCAAAAATCAAAGACCTTCACGGAACCACACCGGGCGAAAGTGAACAAGGACGGAAACTGATAGTGCATTCATCATTTCTAACCGATGATATCAAAAAGATTCGAAATAATCATGAAACAACAGCGTGTTAATGCTGATAACTTCGATCAATACAATGCGATCCTTCGTTCCATGGCAGCAGGACCGCTATCGATTAGTTTGATCCCAGCAATGCCACCATCTCAGACACTTGGTGCGGGCCGCCCGCACAACCATTAGCGGCCGGGCAGACATTGTAACCGCGGGCCGGCCGCTAATGAGTGACCGGCCCAGCCTGAGATGGCAGGCTGCCCGGCCGGGATGAACAATCGATCTGCTTGGCACCTGGGGATATAGGTCACCTTTGGGCTATGTGTTATTGATATCTGATGCGAACGATGTAGTATTATGAGATTTATTATTCTAAGAAAAGCTTCACATAGAACCAATCCACATGGAACACACATGAGCGTACAACTTACCTATGGAGCATTTTTTAAAGTTTACATAGCCTCGATATGATACAATATGCAGTAATATAGCATGCACTTATTACAACGTACGCAGTAGAGAAAAACAAGAAGTTACCTATTAGATTACACACAAATACTGCTGATACAATTAAATTTGAATGCAATACAAGTAATATGAAGGTCTAGCAATAAGAGGTTCATGGCACGATCTTGAACATTGTTTCGGATTCAAAAAGTCAAAATTAAACTGAGGTTTAGTAATCAGAGGAGATGAAAACCAACAATGAAACAAATCCAAACTCTGAATTCAGTCCGTGAATTGCTGTCGCTTCCAAGCATGAGGTTATTCCTTTCGATTATTGCATTCCAAATTATAATCACGTTCTTCTAGTGGCAAGCCTATAACGGAACATCATGTTTGTGACTAGAGAGCCATGTGAGAAACATAGAACTTGGACCTGTCACGAGTGAATCTTTATACTGATCATCTATGACACTCACCTGCAAATTAGCTTCACTTTCATGCCTGGACTTTGTTCCTTTCCATTTCAGTGAGTGTACCATCTTCAAGCGATTTTCTTCCATTTTCTGTTGTCATCAAACTCAGGTATTATCCAGGGTAGAAGAAAAATGGAACAGATAGGAATGATGTCTCATCTGTAATAGCTAATCTGTACGTCTATGAATATAATAAAAAAAAGGACAAGAGTGAAATACTACTAGACAAAACATCTTTTGACAATTCCAAAGAAATTCACGAGCATGCCAACACATATTAAACAACGAAAAAGAATAAACAAAGATCAATAAGCAACGTGAAGTAACAGACGCTTGTGTGATTCCCTGCGACGGCGGCGTCCCCTGCACGACGCTGTCAAGTTTTTATGGTTGAGCGGGCCGGCCGGTAAAATTTAGGGGCCGCTGCTCGGCCGGTAATAAGCCACGCCCACAAATTAGGGCCGCTGCTGGGCCTGCCTTGCAAAGTGGGTGCGCGGGCCGCCCGCTTCGAGTGTCTGAGATAGCTAGCCATTTTCAGCAAATATTCATAGTTTATCACTCCAGGCTAACATTTAACACTTTCCGGACATGTTTTTAACACATATCGATCTAATTCAACTGCTTAGTTTCATGGCAATGACCCTACCACACCAGCCTTTGCGTCACTGATCTTCACCCCATCAGTTCCACCGGATGCGGTGATCCCAGCGATGATTGGACCTTGGACTTTTGATCCCAAACTACCCCTTCCTTAGCACCGAATGACTTTTGAGAGTTTATAACCACTGTGTGAGGGTCCAGACGACTAGTTTAACAATTATCAAGGCTTATTCAGCACAAAAATCTTAGAGGCCTTCAGAAATAAAAATTTTAACAGGTTCCATGTGTTGAGATCTAAAAATCAGACGAAAATTTTTTTGCATCATTCCGATTGGTACCAGGTTATTCATGGGTAAAACATTTATATTAGAACTTTTTTAACTGTTTTATCTACACATTTACAGTCTGTCCCGAAATAAACAGCGGATTGCGTGCGCGGCTCCATAGCGTCGCGGCCAAAAATCGCGATGGGACCCAAACAAAGAAGACGGTAAGAGCATGCTCAAAGCGAGAGTCGGGTAAGTACCGCCACTCGCCTCATCAGCCAATTATTTTGAGACAGACTCTACATGGGCCCATTTATCGTAACGGATAGCGTGTACCGCAACGTATTAGCGTAGAAAAGAGTAGAAACGTTGCAAAAAACCATTCGATTTCAATTAAAATGAAAAATTGAAAGAAAAGAAGATCAAAACCAAAAGGAAGCTTAGCAGCCGTGGATTGAGGAGAGGATGGGCTGTAGGGCTCTCGTTCTCGGATATTCAGATTTCCAACCTATTTCAAATAGAATATTTATATTTCTGTTCGAATACGTTTTGGTCGTTTTGGTTTCTACTTGGTCCAGAGTAACCGGTCAGTAAAGTCCAAAAAAGTCATAAAATCAAAATAAAACTCAAAATCAGAACAAATCTGCTCAGACCTGTCCAAAATGCCACCAAGGACCCCCCCCCTCACGAAAATCCACCCATAACCAACTCACCCAGCCGTAGCCTGCTGCAAATGCCGCATCTTCTCTTGTCGCAACATCGCTTCATCCATCGGAGTTGCTGGATTCGGTGGCATCGCAGCAGTCGTGTTCATCGGACCCATTTGTTGCAATAGCTGCATCAAAATCGGCAGAATATCCTCGGAAATGCCCATTTCTGGTCCTGTAACGAATACTGGGTACTGTATCACGAAAAACGTGTTGTGGGCAAATCACCCACCTCGTCCGCGCTGAGGCGGCACATCGTCTCGTGTTGTTCCCGTGGGACCTCGACCGACAATACCCGGGTAGAGCCTAAAATAGTGCACATAATGCTTTTCTTTCGATAAGTAAAGCCCGAGCGGAGTCACTCTTTCCCAGAACACTTATCCAGAGGATTTTATATGGATCGCATTTCCACAAATACACGGTAAAATCCCCGTATTTGATAAGTTCAGGGTTTTAGCTGTTCAGATATAGCGTTATCCACAGCATCGCTAGCTTTCGGGCCTCTCAAGCAGGCCAGGTCGAGTATAACACCCTGGGTCGCCGTTGCTTAGCTGACATCGATTTTGGTACTTATCGATTTTCGATGGCTTGTGCAGCATCGACTCCAGAGATGCTCCGCCCAAAATCAATAAGTATAGGGATCGATGTCGCTGGTGACGACGACGTGGGGTGCTATATTTTATGTGAAGTATGCGACAGCTATAGGCCATATGTGTTCCATTCCCTTATTGATGATCACAAAATAGGGCATATATTTCTTGTTCGACTACCACACAAGGGTTAGAGGGTCAAACGAAAATTGAGCTCTTTTCTCCCTCTTCTCTACTATGAACACTGTTATTCGGGTTTTAAAGGGCATCTTCAGACTTTTTCGGTCATCGCTGCGATGGAAAGCGTTGGGAAGATTTGGGGCGTGGCAATCAATACGCATGTTTTCCACTGCTGTTATTGGTCACATCGATGGTTCACTTTGATTCAATCCGACCTGGCAAAGCCTATAGATACCCTAATATGTGCATGTAGAAATTATTTTACTCATTCTTCTCCCATGTTTCTTTGAAGGGGCTCCGAAAACCCCTATTCCGGCCTCTAGTGAACGATATTTTCAAGTCTTTGCTTCTTGGCCTTTACAACAAGAGCCGAGCTCCATGCAAGACTCGTCCTGATACCCCACTCTTCCACAAATCCCCTGATAATCTCAAAACACGAATAGACAAAGCGACTCGGTCGGACAGTGTCGTTGACACCTCGAACAGCCGCAGCGGCGCCGTCGCCGCTACGTCCGCAACTGTGACCGATTTGACGCCATCTACTGCCTACTAGTCTCGTTTATCGCTTTGAGCTTGTATTTCCGCAACCATCCCCCTACAAAACCAGTACAGTGCCGTGTGAATGTATGTACATATGGCTGCGCTTAGCACACTATCAACATCATAAAACATGATAGCTCCAGTTGCTTGGGTGGATATGAGTGCTGTCTAATCTGCCTTATCATTGTGTTAGGACGCCTGAATTAGGTGTTCACAAATAAACCAAGTAGTTATCATTGGTTCTACCACTGGGATTACCCATAGTAAACGCGCTGACGCCCATGCTAACGATTTATAAATTTGTGCGGTGGCGCACGTTTATCCAGTGGCAACTATGAGCAAATTTGTGCTGTGTTGACACGTTTACCCTCGGTAATCTCAATGATGTATGCGGCCCAAGAATGTGGTACATAGCGCTATTTCTTGGCTTAGAACATGTATTCAATTAATTGGCTTATTCATTTTTGCTGCACCATCAAAATTACCCGGATAAGTAAACGGTAACAAGTGAATGTATCCGGAATTATCCATAGTAAACACCTCGAAGCCCGCACTACCGATGGGTAATTTTGCGCGGTGTTGACGAGTTTACCCTGGGTAATCTCAGTAATGCATGCGACCCCAAGCGGAACCCGGTGTTTCTGTATTGATGCCCTTTCCTTTGACGATTTAAGGAGAGGAAAAGCATGTTGAGAAAGATATATAATTTTTGATACAAAGGATGAGAAAAATCTGATCTTCTCTTTACTAGGTACCGCAATGCATCATTGAGCTTACCCGAGATAAACGGGTCAACACCATATAGATTTTCCTACACCCAACATAAGCGTCAACAAATCATCCTAGGAAATCTCAATAACGCATCCAGGCCAAGATTTTTCTATGCTCAGGCACATGGTCAAGGCCCATACCCAATCTACTACAAATATCTGAGACCGCATACATAACTGAGATTACCCGGGGTAAACTCGTTAACACCCCTAACTTATCCACCGTTAGCACGGGTGTCAACACGTTTACCACGGGTAATCTCAATGCTTCCAGAGCCCTGGTGTAAGTTTCAGTGAATAAAACAGTACCATGTCTCTTTGAGGCCCCCTTAGGCCTATTACCAGTACATTTCTTAATTTTGGATGTTAGGCAGAAGTTGCGAAATATTTCAAAAGATACAGCCTTATTAGGTGGATTGTTGATTCATTAATTGGTCATTAAATGGTGCAACAAATCCAATTCATTCGGCAGTTCAGGTACTAATCTTGCAGAAAGCTGTTTATTTGGTAATTAAACCAATTATCTAATGAAATAGAAATTTATCCACATTGGGCCATGTTTACATCGGACAAATACCTCTTTACATTGGGAAACGCCAAAATCTGGGGGACTTCATAGCAGAAATTGGGAAGCTTCATATTTTCATAATTTGAAGTATGGAATTTCCACTTCATTTTTCTCATTTCCAAAGGCTTTGAAACCTGTTGAGTGAAAAAAATCAAACGGAGTAACATGAGCACTGGTGGTAAAGTTTTTAACCTTCATACCAAATATATAAACTGGTAACCTTATACTTACTTTATTACACAAGCAAGCTCGTGTATGTAGAAAAAATTACAACCATTGAGAAAAAAACATTGTAAAACAAACTTCGCCTACTAATACGCGTGTTATAACATAGAACGAACGACAAGAGTACAATAAAACGAGATTAGTAAAACTTCGGATCTGGAATGTCAACGGTCCAAGAATCTGTCAACCATGCACTTAAATGATTTTAGGTTTGGGGAAACTGTGCATTTTTTACAAAGTTTTGCGTAATCTGAACCTGCCCTATTGCTAAAGAAGAAAAGCCTCCGGTTGGTTTTGGCTTTTGGAACGATGTACCGTACTGCGCTGCCCCTGGTAATAGATGATTTTCCTGAACAAAACTCTTCCGGCCTCAGACCACATTGGCCTGTGATGATTTTATGGTACATAATCAAGTCGAATTTTCTTCTTCGACGCGCTAGGGAACAAAGGCCCATATTAACATTCCTTGCGTTATATGAGGGGATGCTATCATACATGAAACCTATAGTTCTTGTCATAATCTTCCTAGTGAAACTGGACTGAACCCTCTCTAGTTTAGCAATAAGTTTCTTCTTAGAGGGGTTGAAAATCACAGTTCCGTATTCGAGAATTGGGCGAACGTATGTCTTGTAAGCTAACAGCAGGACTGCCACGTTTTTAGTGGATAGAGCTCTGAATATTTTATGGGTCACGCTGAGTGCCTTAGCAGCAATCTCCTCGCAATGGTTATCAAAGCTGAGGTCCTTTGTGACCACAAAACCCAAATCTCTGATTTTGTCAACCTTCCCAATCTCAGTATCATTAATATAATAGGAAAAGCCTCTGTTAACCTTTACAACCATGTGTAAAACACATTCCAATGTACTAGACAGTTGCTTCCCTCACTCTCTGTTACCCAATAATTTATAACCTTCTGCACCTGGTCTTATCACACTATCACAGTGGGATAAGAACAACGAAGATTTTTCCTGGAAAAGAAACGCCGGCAGGATGTAAGCCGGGGTAGCAGCCATCTGGTTAGAAAAGTGATCCTTCTGTTCCTTTTTCTTACGTTCCCCACCCAGGAAGAATCCTAGGATATCCCCACGGGAACGTAGTTTCCTCAACTTACTCCGCTCCAGAGTCTCCCTACCTATCTCTCCTTCCCTTTTTCGGAAGGCATCCACTGCGTGCAATTCACACCTTACGCGGCAAAAAATCAACGGCGATCGGCTATCTAACACCGCTTGGCGTCACAAAAGTATGCGTCGCGCGTATCGCTCCACACGTAACCGGTTCATAGCCAATCGTCGCCGTCAGCCACCGGGCTACAAACAACAAATGATGCTGGCAGGCGGCGGCAGCGGCGGCGACGACGACGGCGGCGGAAGGGCTGGCGCCACTGGCCTGCTCATACACATACGCGCGTGCCTCCCACACACAACAACACACAACATTCCAGGAACTACATCAGTCAAATCGTGCTAGCTTGGAAAAAGATTCTGGATGCTCTCACAATTACCAGGAAATCCTCATGGATCTCGTACGCCTGTTCTCGCACTTGCATGAGTGTGCAGGGAAGCATTTGAATGAGTTAGCCTGCTGTCGATTCGATGCCACCATAAGCATGGGTGTGTGGGAGATGCTATCACATTTCTTTATAACGTATAGTTAGCGATCGATCGTAAATCGTAAACCGTAAAACTGTCCGCGTATTGGTTTCGCTAGACACGTTTACCACTTGGTGGAGGGGGGAGGGGGTGTATCATCGTGATGGAAAAAGGGGCGTAACCTGGCAACTCTGATTGGAGCATTTGGGTCTCCCGTCTCGCCCACGTGTTTGAACTCGCACAGCGCTACACATAAATACAGAGTTCAAACGGGTGGGTGTGACGGGCGGCCCAAATGCGCCAATCAGAGTTGCCTAGTTACGCCTCTTTTTCTCTCATGATGACACATACCCCTTGGTGGAGCTATGATAGGTGTGGTTTTGTGTGAAAGCTTATTTGCAGAGCACTTGCTGTTCATTTACACATGTTTCTTTGATATCATTGGATTACGAGGGAATTCCTGGAAACTCCCTGGATAGATTTCCCTTCATTACCAGGAATTCGCGTCTGCACTCTAGGATGAATCCTGTACTCTGACGCAACTCAATGTATCCCTCTCGTGAATCACAACTCACCACGATAAAAATTCCAAATAATCCCGAAGATTCGACGAGAGCAGTGCCAGATGCACTGCTGGATGCGGCACCGCCCAACAGCCGGGAAACGCGGTTGGCTTCGACGGGTCGCCGAATCCGTACGGTGCGAAGCAGCCGGCTGGGTCAACCCATCCCTTGCGTAGTCCACCGGCACCCCAACGAGCGTCTGCGTCAGCCATCAAACCACCGATTTGTTCGAAGAACTTCTGTTGCCTCCTAATGTTCACGAGCAACGACTGGAAGTACATGTAGACCTTCTTGACGATATCCTCGCGCGACAGAGTATGTCTCCTCTCCTCTTCGCCCGTCAACGAGTTCACCTCACTGCTCGAACAGCTCGATCGTGAACTCGTATCGCTGTGCGGTATCGCTTTTTTGCGTAATCGTCGCGATTTGCCGCGCGCTACTCGCGTAAACTGACCGCCACCGCGACGCGGCGCATATCGCACCGGCTCGTCCTCGTCGGTGATGCTGCTTGTCGCACGATCCGAACTCGTCGTTGTGGACGCATCTGGTTCATACTTTGATTTACGCACACAGCAATAACCAGAGTCGCTCGAACCGGTGGAATAAGGCATCGACAGCGTACGGTGCTAGGACAGAATATGGATGTGCGACTAGACGTACGATAGTCGCGCGTCGTACAGTTTCCGTTTCCACTTGGCTTCGTGCCGAGAAACGCTCCGCTCTGCAGAAAAACAGGCAATGAGTACGGGGGCTGCGAGCATGTAACGACGCGAAAATAGCGACAACGAGGTAAAAATTGTGACAGATGTCGGTAGTTGCTATGAGATAAGTGGTGCTGTTCTGGCAATAACACATCACAATAAGCCATATCTATCAAATGTGGCTGAGGTAGCAGGATGGGAAGAAAAACAAATGTGGGATGAAAACATCTCCTCACAGGCTTAGAATTGATTGGCTTCAGTAAGGAAGGAAAAGCAGCAGAGAAATAGAGGAAAGCACTAGCTAGAGACGCAAAAAGACAAATAATTTCATAAATAACAGCTAAATTAACAAATACATTACTTCAGTATCAAGCTTTATTATTTACTTATTACCATACCTCAACGAACACCTTGCAAAACGTGTTAACACCATAGTGAAGAGGTCACAACTTCCAGTGCGCCTAATATTCAAGCCCCCACCTACACTAAAAGAGATACTGACATCATCACGTTTGTATGAGAACGGATGCGACGAAGAGGGGTGCCGCTATTGCACCGACCAGAAGATCTGTCACTTGCGTGGCACGGTGTATATGATAAAGTGTAGAGGATGCGGCCAACGATACATTGGGGAAAGCGGAAGACCACTGAGGAAACGGTTAGATGAACACCATCGAGCACTCGTCCGCCCGCAAGCTTACCCCAACAACAGCTTTTCCCGGCACCGTACGAGAGTTCATACCCGAGATTCTGCCCCAGAATTCGAAGTGATGGTGCTACACCGGCACCTCGAGAATACCCTTCATAGGAAGATCATGGAGGCTCGGGAAATCAAACGGTACCAGCCGGAAATTAACAATAAGGAGGAGCTTGTTGAGGCGTTAAAGTTAATTGCTTGACGACGACCGGTTAATTATCTTGAGAGTAGCAGTAGTGTTTCGTATCAGTGCAGTTTCTCTAGATAACATCAGATATGATAGTCCTTTGTTGTACGTTCACATCTGCTCGTCTCTCTCCCTCTCGCTCGGTTGGTCTTACATGTTAACAATTGTTAACCAGTATTTCACTGTATGTTGTATGAATGTTTCAAGGTCCGACGAAGGCGCTAAGCGCCGAAAGCTTACTGGAATAAAAGACTAACACAGAAGCTCTCATCGAACACTGATAAAGAAAATACATTACTGTGTAATAAAAATTTTCACAGACATGTATACCAAACCATTGTTTTCCTATGTATTCGAATACGAAAAGAAATAGGCAAATAGTAGACCAGCCATACAGAAACAATCAGACGTCAAGATTTTTCCAGAATTCAGGTCCGTACACACTCTGCGTCTCTAGCCGAGATTTCTAGAATTACCAATTATCGGACACTTATCACCCGCGCGCGTCAGGCCCCGGTAAGACAGTGTATAGAAAACCGCTGTTCCTGGACTTTTCCCAGGAAAGACTGGTCAGCTTTGACCTAAGATGACTAATAAGTGGTTGTAGTGAGTAAGAGCACTTTTTGAATTACGTTTGATCGTTTTTTCACCAAGTTCAAGAAGGCAAAACGGCCTGACGCTACGCGTGCGGGTGGTAAGTGTCCGTAGACGAGAATTATCAAGAGACCAGGCACGTTCTCAGGTATATTTAAGGCGCAATTTGACAGACAACTAGAGAATTCCTCTGCGTCTCTAACGTTCTGACAAAGCAATCAGGCAAATAATATCCATTGCATGAGGACACAACAGATTCCTAGCCTAGAAGAACCACCAATGCCCACAGTGTCTTAGAGAATTGCGGCGCGACGCGGACGCGTGACGCAGTTGCGCGCGGTCGCGTCAGCGGTCCCTATTCAAAGTAACGAGTGAATGGCACACGTCCCACAAGCCTAAATGTGAGAGTTCTGAGCTGCTCCCATAAAATTCCAGTAATATATAATTTTTCTAAAGCGCAGTCCATTCCATCTAATGCAGTGAGAAAACCGCGGCATAAAGGTAAAGTGAAGAGACGCAGACGAAAAATGCGTGTGAAAATAAATTATTGAACTGATTTAGAGTCCAGAGAATGAGCAATTTAGAGTCCAGAGAATGGCAAGGGCTCAATTATGCACAGAACTCCACAATGAAAGGTACTGCAGCTCAATAAACGACCAACTAGACAATTTTATAATGAATTCACAAATAGGACGTGAGAAATTCTGAGCATTCAACAAAAGAGGACAAAATAGACCAAACTATTTAAAAAATCCATGAAATCAGAGAATTGGAGAAGATACCACTCTTCAAGCGTACATTTTCCAGTGGCCGAGCCAAAACTGCAGAACTTTTGCAGAAAAAGTGCAGCCAACCGTACACTTGCTGTTCGTCAAAACAAGCCAGTAAATAGAGACAGCTCATAATTGCATTCACTGAACAAGAGAAATAGGATGAGCTAATTATAGAACAGCTAAGAATGCTACTAGGCCTTCATATTAGTACTATCGTCACCATTCAAGGGAAATTCTTCGTCTCAGGACCTAAGGTGCAACCTGAGCTCGGCTTTCTCAGACAGACATGGCCCAAAAAACTAAATTTTCCCGTACTCATGCGACTCGAGTCAAATCTGTGCCCCTCCAGCAGCAGGATAGCCTCTAAGAACAGAAAAAAGATATCATCCACGGAACTCTACGATGCAATTTTCCTCAGAGAAGGAATCAATCGATACGCACACTCTGCACAGAGCTTATCTCAGCATCTATGTACAAGATGAATAGACGGCGTTTTGGACCGGAAAACGCGCTACAAAGAACAAAAACTCCGCCCACTCCATGGTCTCAGAGAATAACCTGCGTTCTTTTCTGGATGCCATGATTTATTAGTGAAACTTAAGATGCAAAACACAACTGCGAGAATCACGAATGCAAGAAAAAAACTGCTGCGAGAGACCACAGCAATTTAGGAGAGCGCAGAGAAAAGGTGGAAACAGTTGGAAAGGAATTTCTGGTGCGGCTTTTATTACACCACAATCGCACTCATCGGTCAGATTATGGATAACAAAACAAAACGTGCAAAGTGAATTTTCTATTTTCGGCACAAATATATTGTTATTTGCAAGAATTACCCGATGCAAAAATCGCATTGCAATTCTGTTTACCTGCGCTTTGACAGGTAATTTCTAAACTGTAAAACTCAGTAATCCAGATTTATTAGTCCAGGCAGGTGCTGCAACAACATAACCTAAACAATCGAAAATGGGTAGAACTTTAGCGTTTGTAGCCCCATATAGGTACAAAACCCTGTTCCACTCTCGCTTCTCTGCACTCTAGCCTATGATCTCGGAATGGAATTACTGACTGGAAAGTACACACTAGCGCGAGACCAGACCTATTTAACCATACCGGTGCTGAAGTATGAACATAGACGACCAGCTAAGACCGACGATAACGTTTTTCCCATGCGAGAAAATCACTGACAAAGGCACTTGTTGTAGAACTGCGCCGGAATAAAAATAACTGCGCCGCAGAACAAGATCAGATCACATCCAGATACGATTTTGCAGCCGCTGCAGATGTTGTTCTTCAATCGCTTGTGCAAAGCAGCCAACGACGAAAAATGCATCGATCGTCAACAACCGATTACAGTGATTGAGAAGAACTGCGCTCGGCGCCGCTGGATGGACATCCCTCTTAATCGAGTCTCGCAAAAACACAGCATGCGTCCAGGCAACAAAACAAATGTGACATGAAGCTGTGCTGAGTGACGGCCGGCTTTTCGGCAAAGAACGCAGGACGATCACAATCGAACTGGTCCAAGAGACGAGCATCAAAATGCAACCACAAATCTGGGCGACTGCAGAACTCGTTGTACGAGCTGATCTGCGCAAAAAAAAAACCAATGAAGAAGACTGCGTCAAATTTGAAGAGCATAAATGAAAAATAAATGAATTCCCCCTGGAAATTCGAAGGAAATAAAGAAAAAGGAATAGAAGAAAATTTCTCAGAACATGGATTCTAACTGCTTTGAAAGCACAATTTCAGCTAACTTCTATGTAGGTTAGCATTCGGTGTGGACATCAATTTCCTGTAGCACTTTCGTTAAAACTTGCTATGCATAAACCCATAGCCTTTTGAGCAAAAAAAAAGAACAAAGAAAGAGGAAAAAAGGCGGACTGCCATTTAGATTTACGAACCGATAAATGTATTTAGCAAAAAAAAAATCAAGGGATGAATAAATGATCGGAATGAAATGGAGTGAAATGGAATGAATGAATGAATGAGTGAATGAATGAATGAATGAATGAATGAATGAATGAATGAATGAATGAATGAATGAATGAGTAAAATAAATGAATAGATATATAAATGAGCGAGTGAATGGATACACAGAAAGTATGAGTGAATATATGATGAAGAGAGTGAATGAACGAATGATCGTGTATGTAAATCGAGTATGTAAATGAATGAATAATCGATTGTATGAATTAGTGAATGTAAGAATGAGTGAATAAAAGAGTGACCAATTAAACGAATGAGTTAACGGAAAAAATGAATGATCGAATGGATTAACGAATAAAAGGAAAAAAGAATGAATAGAGGAATGGATAGCTGAATGAAAAAAAACCTATGGATGAGTGAAGGAATGGATGAATGAACAAAGGAATGGATGTATGAATGAGGAAACGGATGAGTGAATGATGGAATGGATGAACTAATGAATCAATGAATGAATGATTGAATAAACGAATGATTAATCGAATGAATGGATGATTGAGCGAATGAATAAACAGTATGATTGATGGGATGGACCAATAAAAGCAGTCTTAGAAAAATTTGAAATAAATAAATAAACTTTCACAAATAACAAACTACGGCTTCATGCTATAGCTGTGCTAATGATGCTATAGTTCTTGGTCCGCCCCAGGGTAAATGAGTTAACACGCCTCGAAGTTTACCCATAGTTAACACACGCATCAACGCGCTTACTTTGGGTAATCTGAATGATGCATGCAAACCCTGGTTCACCTTCTTTTGAATCCTGGTAGCCTTATCCTGAGCAATCTCAATGATCCAACTCCATGACACACAAAAACGCCTGGCAAAAAAAGGGCAGCATCAGAACACTTCCTCGGAATTCTACGAGAAATTTCTGGCCTTCCACAGCAGAACTACACCACAACCAAGAAGCCTAGCACAGCATCTCCAAGATAAAGCCTGAACACCGCTCTGGCAACAAAAACCAAACCATTGTTCGTTCAAAAACTCCCGGCGATAAGCCTATCAGCATGCGATATAACCAGAGCAAGTGAATCTATCACAAGCGGTGGTTGCAGCCCGAATGGAGGCGGAATCTTAGCACTTTGAACATTGTGATAGAGCGCGAGATTCCTGTGCGAGACAAAAGAAACCCGCCTTGGGAGGCTGGTAATTCGTCATGACACCTTCTACATCAAGCAGAACTTATCAATAGACATCAGCAACAACTCAACGAAGTGTCGGAAACAATCAATAGATCGATTCGACAGATTCTCAGATCACCATGACGCAAAAGACCGGCTGGCTGGTTGTGAATGCAGCCGGGCGAAATGCCATCGACAGTGAAAGTCGTTCATAGTCGGGCGACGCCCGTTGAACTAATCACACTAGACGAGTAGGGCCTTCTAGGGGCTTCTGGTATCCTAAGGATCTAGGGAGCCTGGAAGGGGCCTCTGGCGCCAAGAAGGGGCGTTAGCGGAAGTGAGAATAGAAATAACATTGCTACGCATTCAGAAATGTAGACATACACCGCGGACGGGTGGAACCGGGATGGGAGGACCTCAATCATTCACGGAAACATCTGGAACTGCCAATCAACCTGCGACATCGTTAACCCGTCGGAACAAAACGCGGGGATAATTGCTCGAACCACAGCTCAAGAACACTAAAACTCGCCAGGAATTCGAATAACCCGGGAGCAAAAGGCCGTGAAATTCCGCAGGACTAGTGCGACTACGTACAAATCGCGTGTTGCTGTCATGGGAAAATCTTGCATATTCATTACAAAAGAAACACTTATGGAAATGACTTTGATAATGACGCGAGCAAGACTCCGCCCTCTACGTCGTGGAAGCTGCCGTTCCGTCAAAAACCGGCAGTGGTATGTCAACAATGCCGCAGGGAACGTTCTTTCCCTGTGATGGGGTAAAATGATTTGTTGACAACTACAGCCTCAGGGATGCTCCGCCTCTTTAGCCGCTTCAGGGTTATACGAAACCCGGAAAAATTCCAAAATCAAGTTCATCTGGCACTTGAACCAACAATTGACAGTGCTAACTCCCAATTTCTCCTCGTGAATTGGGCATTCGCCGAATTCCGCAGGCACAAAGAGGAGAGCGACGAAGGGAAGATGGATTCCTCGAAGGACAAGGACAAGAATTGTTAAGAGACTAGAATGTATAACTTTACTCAACTGGTAATAAACTCGAGTAATAAAATAACGACAGAACGACAAGACAAGTAAGAGAATGGACAGATTCCTGGCTAGACTTGTAGGTTTTTCGCAGTAAACCGGTTTGTGGATCCCGTGTTACTGCAAGAATTCTGCAACCTTCGCAAATCAAAAGTTTGTCACTTGAAATTTCACTTGAAACGTTGACTTTGAAATTTCTTGATGTTTGAACATGTACTTTCACAAACAGAGTTACCCTTTTAATTCACTGTGATGTTACAATTGCATTTTGTCTTTTATTCACAAAAACTCAATCGTGTGCAACTAAATGTTAACAATTAAGTGTTAGAATTGCGCAGCAGCAAGCCACAGACTAAGGCCGTACACGCGCCGCGCGTAAGTGACAGATGTCCATGAGCTTCCAATCTTCCTGGATTAGATGTCCTACTATACTTTGGACCGAATAAAAATCGAATAACTTTTATAACTTTAATAACATTTTAGGGAACAATTTAAACTTCCAGATAATTGAGAATGAGAAAGCCCCAAAGCTCTTCTTTTCTTTCGTACAGCACCACAGTGGTCTCTAATGTTAGGACATTAGAATTTTCCATTTATTCGAAATATTCGATATTCGAAAGCAAAAATATTCGATTCCGAATAAATCGAAAATTCCATTGTCCCAACATGGGAGACCAACACAGTGCTGCACGAATAAGAAGAAGAGCACTAGGGCCTCCTCATTCTCGAATATCTAGATGTTTGAAGAGTTTCCTAGATTTTTATTAAGGAAACAAAATTATTCGATTTTTATTCGGTCCAAAGTATATGTCCTACTACATCTTCCTGGATTAGATTCCGCACTGTCCTACCACATCTAGTGACTCAAAATCTCCAACAATTTTTGAAGTCTTCGGGACAATTAAGGTTTCATCTACCTCCCCACCCCCACCCACCCCTTCCCACAATCAAGGTTGTGAGAAGGGGTGGATAGGGGGGAGGGGGAGGGGGGAGATTAGCCACAATTAAACACCTGCTTCGTACCGTGATGTCATTCCTGCCAGATTACAGCTATGTATAGAACAGAAGCTGTACCAGCCAGAATCTTTTCAAAAGTTGAACGGGGGAGTCATCCTTTAAATGGTAACGACCAGTTCGAATGCCAATGTCTCTTCTCCGTCGCTTTTCTCTCATTTTCCTTACTTCCCAAGCAAAACTACCATGACCCTACAAAAATAGCGTCACGAAAGCAGCCATCCAAATTGTGGTGATACACGCCTGTGTGCACGTGCCTCCAAATCTAAACATTTGGACAGGTTCGAATAGGGAGCAGATGGACCGAAAAAGAGCAAGAGATGTAATGTGCGGAGACGCAGATGACCAGAGTGCCACGTTACATGTGGGCTTTCTGCGGACCCTAGCTTTAGTCTCTTTTACCTTCTTCATTCAGATGACGTTATAAAGTTGGTGAAGATTTAGTGAAAACCACGTGGATGTTTATGTAACCTCCAGCAGAAAATTGTATTTCTGGGTGATCCGGATGTGAAGTATTGCTGGTTCTCCTTTGCTGATAAGGTCACTGGAAATGTTAAAGGAAGAAAATAAATGAGTGGGTCATTGCTCTGGGAAAGGGGCAGGGTCGAACTCTGCGATTGGTCAGTCGAGTTGAATGGCCAATAGCAAAACTCGCCCACAATCCATGGAAATCTTAATGGAGAACTTTCAAAAAGATGGGCGGAGCCTGTCCCAGGAAGGGGGCGGTGTCGAGCTCTGCGATTGGTCAATCGAATCAAACGGCCAATAGCAAAACTGGCCATCAGAAATTTTCCTTCTACAATGTCAACTACTATAACAATGAGCTTTATCAGGATCTAGACAGTGAAATGTGGTAATAAAGGTGTCAAGTCACGTACAAAAACTGCTTTTCGAAGCATATACTGTGTTCGATGTTTATTTAAGGAAATGAGAGATGCTCAACAACAAGTAGTAGCTGAACAACTCGGGCTAAATTTGAACTCAAAGGTCAAATTCCGTTGGGATGACCTTCACTGGGTATTTTTGGTAACCATTGTACAATTGCTGTTGTTATGATAGCGCCAACCGTTCCCCTAAACGTGACAGACAATTTCCACAATCCGCTAGGCATTTCCAACCACAAACGCGCCGGAAATTTCATTTCAGTTAAGCCAAGAAAAAGATGCGTCGGTGAGATAAGACCGTTGGAAGCAGAACCTGGTAGAAAGACACAGGAACGACAAATTACCTCATTACTACGAGACGCGTCACAACATCACATTAGTCCAACAAAGAGACGACGTAAAACCCAACAAACTAAAGCAAACCAGCAACACAACTGCGCACGTTGTTGGATGGGGAATCCAGTTGCACACAGGCCTATCCAGATTGACAAATTCTCATCGATAACAAAAGCAAAAGAAGTCTTTGGCGTTCTACGTTGCGCTAACAGTCGTCCTACAGTCAGCTGTATTGTTGGTATTCATAAATACCAATTATAACAGTACAGTTAGGACGGGTCACTGAAGAGTTAAATTAACATGGCTTACCATGAAATCCCAGTTGTCAACACATGAAATACGTTTTTGTTCCTTATAAAGTCCGCTCTAAATATGTGAGAACTTTGGTGTTATCGACCTGTGAATCTACAGTATCCCTTTAGGACAAAGCTAGGATTTCCATTCTGTGATCAAAATAGAAACGCAATTACGACCATAGGTGCGATAGTCGGAGCCGAGGCTCTTCCCCCCTACACTTTGGACGGAGGTCCGGCAGAACCTCTTCACTAAAGCAAATAGGAAGTGACCGGGCCGGTAAAAAAAACAATCAATGAAATAGGTTGGTAAGGTAACGAAGATGAATAATGCGATCAAGAGAAGAAGTT
>JARK01000112.1:22022-37368 GCA_000688135.1 Ancylostoma ceylanicum | reverse complement strand
GGGGGGGGGGGGGGGGGGGGTGGCGTCTGATGAGTCAAGTCAGTGCGTCATCCTCCCAGACTCCTCTGGTACCAATTTACCAACCCAGGAGGGATGGATGGCTTGGTTGGCCACGGGCGCAATCGAACCATCGACCGTGTGCATGTGCAGCGAGCCTCTTACCACTGTGCCACGCGCGCCCGAATATTCGAAATACCTCCTTATTTTACCCCAAAATAATTTGATATCGAAGCGAGCGGGTTCCGTTGCGAATACATGTCTGAGTCTCAGATAATCGGTCAGTCTTTTGACAGTCTACACATCAAACATACCATTTTATGAGTGTCGCCGCTTGATTACGAAGATAGGAATGCTCCATATGACATGCTCCAGAAACTATGGTGCTTTGTTAAAGAGATATTATCTTTACAAGATACGTTGCGGTAATACTGCATAGGCCTAATCGCTCGTTAATAGTCTAAACAGTACTAAATTCAGGAGTGACTAAGGTAGAGCCTGAAGGGAGAAGGAAAGAGAGACTTGGGGTGAAGAATCAGATTCGTGACATATCATCTGGACGAACTTGCAGCAACAGACATGAAGGTGGGTGCTAAAAAATGGACAGGTCCGGTAGCTATTTGAAACGATCAGTTTTTTAGATTAGTCGATAATTCGAATGAATCGGTGTTCTAGCATTTCAGTCGATTTTTCCAACGATTCGGAATTCGACTAGGTTTAAATTGGCCGAGACAAACGTCTAGTGACCAACCCGCGAGCGTCACAAAAAAAAAATTCACAAACAAGATTGACTGTGGACTTGAAAATGAATAAAACTAGCCAATTACTACTAGCAACATTAGAATTTCTATTATATATGACAAAATGAAAAAAAATTGGCACCCATCCTCAGGAAAAGGTGGGGGAGCAGTTCTAACGAATTCAAGAACACTCTGCTCGATTCTCTGCCCAGCGATGAAGGTGGCAGCGCTGATCGTCATCAACAAAAACAAAATAAAGGGCAAAGAGATGGGATGGATTTTCCGGAAACACGGATAGATACGGAACAAAAACAGACAGAGAGAAGGTGAGAGAGCAATAAAGAATAGAGAGAGAGGAAGAGAAAGAGCGAGAGACAAAAAGCTATGCAGACTAATTCAAACGTGAAAAAGTCACTTTACCACTTTTCCCGTCACAAAAGTACATTAGAACTCCGCAATAAAAACATATTATTGGCATTCTCACACTATAAAAACATGTGACAACCTTGAAAACGTGCTCAACCAGCTACTTTCAACACATCAACCACCACTCCTAAGCGTAAAGTCAGCCAAACTTCAAAGAAATAAAGGGAAATCTCCCGGTCTATCCAGGAAAATCCTAGAACGTCGCTGAAACTGACCTTACAGCCACTGTCTCACTGATAGGCCCGAACACTCCGATGATCCACTGTGTAAACATCGCTGCACAAGCGCTTTTCATCGTACGAAACATGAATTTCCAGGAAAACTCGTCCACGGTCGATATCTCGGTATTTCGCTCAGGGTAAATCAAATTTTTTCGCAATTTTACCTCTCTCGCCTCATTAAATAAAGTTCTCAACCATACGTACGACAAGGGGGAGTCGGGGGTCTCTGAAGTGAAGGTGGTCAGCGGGGATTGAAACCATTGAATTTGAAAGGGGTCGTCGACGGGGGGTAAATAGCGCTGATTACGATTTCTTACCATTCAGAAAAAGGTCGCCGAAGGCTTAAACTATGGATAAAAAACGGAAACATTAGAATTTCAATTATACACATACATGCTCACATCACTGCTGTTTTTAGTAACATTTCTAATTCACTATTATCCTCTTGGGAAGGGAAAAAAAGGAGAAACGACTGTGGATGAATGTATGTAGGTTGAATTTCTGTGACAGAAAATGCGGGTAAATCCTCCTAAGGTCTGATACCATTGAAGGACTAAATCATCTAGAAGGGTGTGCACTATCGTGAGGGAGAAAGGGACGTAACCGGGCGACTCCGATTGGCGCATTTTGGCCGCCCATCACGCCCACCTGTATGAACTCGAGCGGCGTCAATCACGTATGTAACACACGGTTTACTTGTGCTTGTCGCTGTTCAAGTTCAGTGAGATGGGGGTGACGGGCGGCCATAACTCGCCAATCAGAGTCGCCCGATCACGCCCCTTTTTCCCTCACGATGATACAGACCCCACCTATGAAGACCAAAAAACTACTCTGATAATTGTGCAGCACGAACGCAGCCCAAACAGCGTGATACGTCAAGTAGAAACGCTAGCAGCGCCTATCCCCAGCTGCTGCCATCCTCACCTCAATTGCTGCTCAAGCTCACCTCGCTATAGCAGCAGTCGCCGAAGAATGGCAGCAAATGAGGGAAGGACGGCAGCAGCTGGGAAGAGGTGCTGCTAGTGTTTCCACTCGAGGTATTACGCTATTTGGGCTGCGTTTCTAGCACACATTTATCAGAGCACGTAGAACAACGCTAGGTTTCTGATAAATAAAGCATGTACTATTGAGACAGGTTTACTTACTTTTCTATTTACTTACACCTGTGCAACTCGCCCACGTAACAGATAACACCTAATCGCCTTCAAAACACTATTTCACTGTTTGTAGCGTTCCTCTGCAATGTTCTTAGGGGTTGCACAAAGACTCGAACGTGGGAGGAGGATTGGGAGGAGGAAGTATGGACAAAGCCCTGAACACCGCGATCGAACGCACAGATCTTCCCCAAAACAGTGGAAATAACAGCAATGAACAACCCGCGGCATTAAAAGACCAACTAGACGGGACAATCCCCTAATTCACTGGGATTAATTGCCCCACGATGGGAAAATAGCGTCAAAGTACACTTTGAACCTGACGTTCAAATCACACAGGGTCTTTCTGGTAGATAAAAGCCTGTGGGAAAATGGCAGAGTCCAGAGGGCAAGAAGGCGAGAATTGAAAATGACGTGATGCAGCCTCCAGTTAAATACTGTCGGGACTCAGCCAATAGAAAAAAACATTCGCGTAATTGAGCCAAAAATAGCAGCTAAAAACGAGCATCATCCACTTTTTCGAAGGATCTACGCGGTATGCTTTTCTCATTCTATTATTGATGAGTCTGACGTCAAGACCATCGTTGGAATCCAGACGTTCCCTTTTTTCGTTCTCAAAATATCATGCAAGGCCTTTCAGTCAAATTGTCGAAAGGCGTTCTGAATTTCACTGAAAGAAATTCCAAAGAAGGTAGCGGAAGTGCAGTAAAATAAAATCCATAGCGTAGGGAGAGTGTTGGTTGTAACACTGGGTAATGCCTTGAAGGAAAGATTAGCATCTCCGAAGAGGACCAAAGCATGCGTATCTTATTTTGATAATAAAGTTGCTAAAAATAATTTTGTACTGATGAAAATAAACAAATATGTGAGAATAAAAGAAATAAACGAATTTCCAACGAAGAATCGTTAGGAAGCAGAAGGAGGAGCAACGTTGGTCCCGCACGCCGCAACGCGTGCAGGCTAGCGGAGGCGGCAACATCGATCAATAGCCATATCTACCAAGGGAAGGGAACTTGGTGGTCATTGCAATGTGTACTACCATATGCAGTTTTTAACGCTGATCTCGAATACGCAGCTCAAATTTCCTGCTGAGCACTGTATAGTAAGTTACACCTGTTTCTTTTCGCTCAGATATAATATAGCGGCTTGCAAAGCTCCAGGCTGTGCTTGGTAGCTGCTTTAGTGTCCTCAAAATCTAAGTGCTTCTAAAGGGAACAAGGGCCTTGCTGGTGTGCTGCGGAAACAGCCGTCTTACCCGATTTGGGCTCACTTACGAGGACAGTGCTCAAAGCCAGTGACTGGCTCACTCACGGTCCTCATATGTGAGCCTGAATCGGTGTAAGTTGGCTGTACCTGCAGCACACAAGCAAGACTCTTGTTCCCTCTAAAAGCACTTAATATTTTGAAAACACTGAAGCAGCTACCACGCATGACCTTAGGCTTATACAAAAGTACGCTATATTACATCTGCGCGGAAAGAAATAGGTGTAACTCATTACTCAGAGCTCCGCAGGAAATTTGGGTTATGGATTCGAGATCAGTGCTAAAAACTGCGTATGGTATTACACATCACATCAGGAATGGCCATGGCCACCAAGTATCCATCTCTTGTAAGCATTATCTAAATGCCGAAATGAAGAAGTGGCCGCATAGTGCCAGATCAAATGTCGCAGCATGTGAGGTTAATACTGACTGATACTGCCTTGTAAAGAAATTTATAACGTCCCGTTGCAATCCTTTTCTCAATTCGCAAAGAAAAACAAAGAGTTGCTGAAGGTATCAATCACATTCTTACCGAGACATTGAATGGTTTTGCCACTCAGGCAGCACAGATCTCTCTTGGTTTTTATTTTTTCAGAAAGAAAAAACTAGATCGGTGTGATTTCCGCTCACTTGAAAGTTAGCTCTTCATCGACTCTATTGTAAGAAAAAGAACCAATAAGAAGGGAACTCATTGATGACACGAGGGAAGGATACTTGGACAGTGTGGCCACTCATATAATGGTGAGTGTTGCCTTATGCAACTTTCGACGCTAATTTCGAATCCGTTTTCAAAATTGACCAAAAAAAACTGCTCTTTATGATGAGTTATTCCCACTTTTGCTACCCATCGGCAAGCATTGAGATTAGTGTACAAAGAGGCCTTTTAGCGCAAAAATGAGTCTCTTCCTCCAGATGGACATACAGGTCGAAATCTTCCCAATTATAATAGAGAGTGGCCAAACAGTGGAATTGCCGAAATGAGATCATTAAATGGGAAAAAATCACTTCACAACCGTGATATTTGCAACACCAAAAATGGACATAACTGATCACAGAGAACAGTTCAGTAAATTTTGAAAACGGATTCGAAATCAGCGTCGAAAGCTGCATGGGGCAATATACACCTTTCTATGAACGGCCACACTGACCAAGTATCCTCCCCTTCATCTAAGGACTTCGTAATCACGAAACCACTCCACCCAATCTACCTTAGAATATAAAGCAATTCCGCACACGGTATCTGTGGTCACAGCCTTATTGAAACTACCCAAGGTGAGCGTGTTGACATCACACAAATTTACCCGTCCTTAGCACCGGCGTCAACACGCTTACCCTGGGTAATCTGATGCGCATAGTATGATTAGCCATGGTTAACGGCTGAGTAGAGATCACATCACATCACATCATGGGTAAATATGTTGATGGGTGCTGGGTGGAGGATAGATTTGGATTCGTCAACACGTTTTCCACAGGTAGTCCCAATGATGCATCCGGATTAACGAGATGGGTAAAACGGGTAAAACCTAGGACTCGGAACACATAAACCAGGCGCTAGACTTCCGACAGGTGTTCGCGGGATCAGCAGCATTACCACAGTAATATATAACTTTCTTGAAGAATCAGTACAGAATTACTAAATCACAAGGGAAGTTGAGTTAAAGGAGCTATTCAAGCCTTTAGCATTATGTATTGATAGTAAAAAAGCATTAAAGTCCTTTAAAAAAGTGGCCACTCAAAATAATGACCAGTCACTGTTGCCTGAACAAAATTCAAACATCTTGAAAAGATTTCCACTCTCCAACGAAACGAAACCCACTCAGCTCAAGAGCAAGAAGCTGCTTCTCCGAACTTGTCGCGTCCGTTATTTATTCAGTGCTTTGCGCTGATGCAAACGCATAGCAATGCCGTAAGCCAGGCCAAGAGATCACTTATTTTTAGCAGCGAAGAATTTCTCATACATCTAAGCACCTGGACGCAGCTAATAAGGAGATTTGCCACGAAATTCAACCATAATTACAAATAACTTCGAGAAGAAAGCCATAATTACAAACATCCCAGAGAACATAGTATCTGTAATTATGGCTGAATTCGCGATCAGAATAAGAAGATGCCAAATTTATCCCTCACATTTTCTTGATCCTGAACCAAATCCCACACATTTTCTTAATTTTGTTGTTTTTGACCAATTTTACTGTATTGCCAACTTACAGGAACACCATAGATTAATTTCTTTTTTTAGCGCAGCCCCCCCCCCCCTCCTCCTCCTACCCTACCGAGTAATTTCTCACCCAGACAAATCCAGGTACAAATTTTCCATTCAATTTCCCCAGTTGAGAGCTGGTGAATATTTCAAAGAATTTTTCCACCTATTTGTNTTAATTTCTTTTTTTAGCGCCGCCCCCCCCCCCCTCCTCCTCCTACCCTACCGAGTAATTTCTCACCCAGACAAATCCAGGTACAAATTTTCCATTCAATTTCCCCAGTTGAGAGCTGGTGAATATTTCAAAGAATTTTTCCACCTATTTGTGGATCTCCCCTAACCAGAGCTCATTTCTAACACCAATCAACTTCACATTCCATATGATTCGTTCGATGAGGTGCATCTACATACGACTAGCATGCAGAGATCATATCAAGATCTTTCCTCATAAAAACCTCCAAAACCAGCAGCTAATCCAGCAAAGACGGCTCTGACGGCTGTGTACACCGCTATATCATTATTTTTCATTGAAACAATGGTATGGCGGGCAATTCACGTCAGCGGGACTTCTCAGTGCAAAAATTATCGCTCCATAGCCATGGAAAATTCGGAACTTTTTCCGGGCAGTTTCACTTGATGGATTGCTAAGATTCCTAGGGATTTCCCTAGAAAAATGGCAGCAATGAAAAGGGGAAATTCGCATAGGCCTATTCTAGTAAGCTAATAAGTGGCGATGTCAATAAAATTCCTTCCTTGACAGGTTCTAGGCTCAGAAATACGTATATCGATGTATAATTTTGTCTGAGTCGGCACAAAACTTGCAAATAATGCAGTAAGTAATGAGAAATAGGACTTTTCCAATGGAAATCCAAGAGGAACACTCCAGAAACTGCTCGAGGAACAAGTTTCCGCAATGAAGCACATCTCACTTAATGGGTAGCGAAAGCCAGTAACAATTAACGTTCGCCTAACAAACTGGACAAGCTCCGACGGAGGGATCAGCAGGGGGCGTCGGATGAACGGACGGGTGGCGACGAAAGCCCCGCGATATGCTGCAGCAGAGGGACGGGGCGTCACAGAGCCAAACGGGTTGCCGGGAGGGGTCTCCCCGCCAGCAGCGCTCAGCGCCTAGCCGCTGCAGCAGCTACTGCTGCTGCTACGGGACCGGTCCTGCGCGAATCGCACCCAGTCGGTCAGTCGCACTGACGATGAGTGCCGCATTCCGATCTACTTGACTCTTAGCGGTTCTCATTAAGCAGGCGAGAACGGCGATAATCGCGGAATAATGCGGGACTAATTTGGAGGTTTCTGGATTTGTTTAATATGGAACACATTCCACAGCAGAACGTGGAATGATTGGAAGTTTAGGGAGAGAAGAGTGTTAGCCTAACCAAATCATGCTCGGATAATGACTGATTTTGGGGCTAACACCTCTTGCAATCATAAACCTTTTTTTGTACTTTGACGAGGAGCGAAACCCTCAAATCACAATTTCGTACGTCTAAATATTCGAAAATCCCTAAAGGATACATACAATCTGATTGAATCAACTCTCTATCAGCTAGTGTAAGTAAGCCAATACAATGCATCTCACATCTACATATACTATATACATATACATCTCCTCCCAATATTTTACTTTCAGGGCTTATCGTTACGAAATGAACTTCTGAACTAATAACAGGAGGCATTGATAACAAAACAACTTTCGATTGGTTGTTTGAACAGGCTTCTGATAAGAAAAAGAGGAGATAGCAACTAAAAGAAAAAAACTCCGAATTCAGGCTAAGAAGCAGTTGAGGTTGACATAGAGACAATCCCAACCCATTGTATCTATAATCTTTGAAAGGACGGGCTTTGAGCCAAACTGCTCTTCCAGGACAGTGAGTAAATCCCTGCCAAGGTCCTGGGCCTGAATGCGTCATTGAGATTAGCCGTGGTAAACATATTTACGCCCAGGTCAACAACGGGCAAATTTGTGTAGTGTGAACACGTTTACCCTGGGTAACCACAATGATGCATGTGGCTTCTGATTTCACACCAAGTAGCGAAATCCATGAATGCTCTCGAGAACAATTTCAACTCCCTCCACACGAACAACAGATGAATTGCTGGAGCAGAATTAATAAATTTGCACTACCCTTACCACAACATTCCTCCGCTACTCTGGATAACTGAAGTCAACTTGGCATAATCGCATAATTTTTACGGCAAAACCTTTTCGGTTCCAGAGGAATGAAGAGGTTACGATGTGCACAAGTCCCGTTAAGGAAGAAGGATTAAAAGGTTTGCAGCTCAGCGGTTCAAATGACCAATTTAACCCTATGAGAAAGATTTCGTCACGGTAGTCAATGGATAGGTAGACATCAAAGAAAATCCGAGGAAAAATCATTGAGCTGAGAGTCTTCTGTTACTTAGCTATAGCTATTTTAGCTCACAAGCATAGCAATTCGGATAAAATGAGTCGATAATTGAAGTAAATCCATGCTTCAGATCCACGAAAACACCTCTTTGTTAGTGATAGATCTCCTGAGTTCAGAATATTTCTCAAGGTTGAAGAATATTCTCCAAAGCCAAAAACCAAATATTAGGTTGAGTCGAAAGTTCTCGGACAAATTGACAATATTTTTATTTCTCTTGCAATTTTTAAAAGATAAGTGTGAATCATTCGTGTTATGCCCCAAAGGCATCGCTGGTCTTCTGCCAACGTTTAGGCAGATCGTAGGTGCCCCTGCTCCAGAACGCTGGGGACCGCTTCTTGAAGAAATGCTCCAGTGCCTTCTCGATGTCGTCGCGGATTTGAAATTGTTGACTGAAGAAATTATGTTGAAGATGGAGAAAAAGGTGGTAATCCGAGTAAGCCACGTTCGAGGAATATGGAGGGAGTGGTAACATGGTGCTTCCGAACTTCATTAGTTCGGCATTGGCCGTTCTTGCAATGTCTGGTCGGACGCTGTCGTGAAAGAAGTAGACTTTGTGCTGCTGGGGCACGCATTTCGAGATTTGCCTTCAAATTCCTCAGCCGCTCAAACTAGACGTCTGCGGTCACTGTGGGTACCTCGGCGAGCAGCTCCCAACATTCGACGCTGTGTACGCTCCACCAGATGCAGAGTATAATCTTTTCGGCGTGTACGTTGAGTTTAGGGATGCCTCCTGCACCCGCACCTTTGTCGGTCCAGCAGGCACGATAGTAAACGTTAGAGTAGGAAATCTACTTCTCATCTTTGGTGAATGGGTACTCAAGCCACGTGTGGGTGCGCTTCAGCGTGTGAACAGAAAGTGACATATCAGCGCAGCGGTCCATGCCATACTGCATCAGAGCATGTGGTACTCATCGACTGAGTTTTCGCGCCTTACCGATCGACTTCTGTCGGCGAACAACTATGATCTGACTCATCACAAGAGCGACTGCCCGTTTGAGGGTTTTGATATGGATCGGTTCCTACCTGTTTCTACAGCAAGTCCAAATCTGACTCCATCGGGCTCCCCGAACTGTCTTTATCTTCGATGAAATATTCGTCCGACACGAATTTCGACTGCCACTTCTAGCCTGTAGCTCTAACGGGGGCGTGCCCCTTATAAACATCCTCCAGACATCTACGGGTATCCGCGTGTTCTTGACTAAATAGATGGAGAAAGAGTATAGAGTTGAGAAAGTGGAGTGGCGACGGCTTGAAATTGCGCCGCACAGTGACAGTCAAAGAGCTGGTTCGGTATGTTCGTTAGTATGCGGTTTGAGGAGCCTTTTAAACTCTATCGAATGGTATCTCGCGCGTTCAATTTACTTAGCTCGTTGCTGAGTTATGATCCCTAGAAGTTATCACTACCATATTGTCCGAGAACTTTCGACTCAACCTAATAAAACATTATAAACCCAACAGTTCGCATCCGGCATTTGCCACTCCACTCAATGACTCACGGCGAACATTCCAGATGATTTGCAGCTGTGTGTTTACAGTACTCAACTACCGGATATACTAGAACTCGAGTTCGTTAAGACACCAAACCACTAGCATTAAATCTCTAGCTCTGGACACCCATCAGCTCCCAGATGAGTAGGCGGCGTGAAAACGGATGCAAATCGCTTAACAACGTCTACAAGGAGCTAAAGCGTTGTCCTGAGATTTATTGGCCACTCATGTTGCGTCGTGGCTGCTATTCGCCTTTGAAAAAAAAAAAGGCGAAAAGGCGAATAGCATCGGGTAATAGGATGTGTTGCTGTGCTGTCAATCGTTCAAAGGTGTAAATCTAAATAAATTGCTGGTTTTACACAAGAATCAGGTTGCCTCGCTTACGCTATCGCTTCACGATCCATAATGCTTCTGGAACAGTAGAACGTTCAGGTAATGGTGAACGTCCGCCCTAACAGTTAGCGATACAAAGCACTTTACAGGGAAAAATCAAGCTTCTTTACAGAACACGTAATATTCCCGAAGATTAACGCAGATAACCACGGGATTTCCGCACAACGTCGCGAAGACACATGCTTTGCACGTGCAACGTATCATCATTCCGAAACCAGCACTGCTAAACTCCAAAAAACAACAGGCAACAAAGAAGTGGGACATTGCCTTACAAAGCAAGGACATGTTCTAGACGAACAAACACAGTCTGTTGGACTTGGCGAAGGGATACAAACAAGGGTCATTCTCATGTAGAAGAATTCACAAAGATAACTGAGGAAGGCGTTTCACAGCCTTTTCAGCGTTACAACTTGATCAGGTCAAATCTATAGAGCAGCTCTTTCAAATACACATATCTACGAATCCCTGGATGTGTGCTATCAACTTGCTGCACTAATTGCAATGTTTCCTGGATTAAACAAGTCGTAGCGCGACCTGCTTCATGCGATCGTCCTCGGAACTGGGATGTATTGCACCATTAGAAGGGTGGGGAATTTTCTACCCATGGGTATGGCTATCCATGACTAGCAGCCGGGTATAGACAAGGTCACGCATGGGTAGAGGTGCTGACGGGTGCCGCGAAAAGGGTAAATGTGGCTACGTTACATGTTTACCACGGGTAATCCCAATGATACAGAGCCTATGTATAGATGAATGCATTTCGATGGAGCATCTGTGAATATTGGGAGGCAGGGAACCCGAGGATAGATCGCCAAATTTCCCAGAATTAATTGATAAGAATTTTTGCGTCAACTTGTTACATTGGCAACCCTTATTTTTATTATTATTTTATTGATTTTTATGCATTCATTTTCAATATTATGTAAAGCTGAAATTGGCGTTGATTTTACTAATGAAATCCTAAGTGTCTGGATGCCAAAATGAAGAAGACTCTAGTTTTCCCACCCTCTTCCTTCGTGACTGCGTCTTTCTGCGTCCGCCACAGAGTGTAGCCTGGCTGGTGTAGCTACATTTTGCCGTGTAAGAAGAAGAGTTGGATACCAATGTCCTCAACGGTCAGCTCAGTGTGCGGACCAAATATCAGAAAGTTCATCCAGATATTGCTCCTTTTATTACCCCGAAGCTCCAAAAAACGGCAAGGGGTAGATTCATTGGATGATGATGCTATACAAGAACTTCCATGGGAGCTAAGGTGAACATTATTGATCAATGAAGGTCCTTTTCAGGATGCTTCACTATCCTGCACCCATCCACAGCCGTAACCGTATTTCTCAACGCATATGTGACCAAAACCTATGTATGTACCATCTAACTGGTAGCTAGAGGTAAGAGGAATAATGAGAAGCGAAATCTCTTACTGTGGGCTTGTTTGAACTGGCACTCTCTAATGTTTCATCTTCCAGGACTTTTAGGAATCAAAATGTGATTCGTTTGAAGGAAGATGCGAAACGAATCATATTTTCTCATATTTTACCTTTTTTTAGTTTAATCTTTCGTGTTTATTTGAGGAACAACAGGCGGGGGTACTACATTTGCCAATATTCCTGGCCTCGAAAAATTCCACATTTCTGAATCATTTCGTACTACATCGTCACATATAGGCGCCGATTCCTACCCTTTCTCAAGGGATTTTCTCGACAGCGAGATTAGAAATGCTGCCAATGTCGAGGACACTGAGACGGGGTCGTTCTCTACGACCGAATCCAGCTACCAGTCTTTCGAAGTTTTCAAATTTTATCGCGAACCAACTACTCTGCTGTTGGTGGTGTGATATTCGCGTGTCCTAGGCACCACGTATGTACCTCCAGTCAGTTTCTCTTGTTCAGCCATTTTCTTCACGATTTCCAGCTAGTTCTGCGCATTGTTTTAGTGTTGTAATAGAACTGCGAAGAAAACTGGGTGAAGGTCACTCATTTACGTAATTGTCCTGCATTATCTCTATCACACTGTTTTACTTGAACCATTATATTAGGTCGTCAAGTATGAAATGTCTGATTTTTTGAGAGGTCAGTTTGACAGCTGGTATATTCGGGGTTTCTTTAGGTCCACTCTCATCTTTCTTTCCATTATGAAGGCACATTCTCCCTCTCTGAAAGACACCTATTTAATTTCTGACGAACTTTAGAATTTTTGTTTGAGAGGAACTTTTGTGAAACTACTCAAAGATAAAAAATTGTATCATTTCGGAATATGGGTTCCATCGCGGAGCTTGCAAAGCAAGGACAACTTGAAATACCCAAGAAATGTTTGGAGAGGGAATGGCTAATAAAAGAACGGGACACCGACGTTTTGAGAAATTTCTTCCTGGTGATATAAACCTGCAAAGTGAGCGTTATGATGAACCTGGATTACGATGAGTTGGAAGCTGTGGCTTAAGCGGATAGGAGTCAAACTATGCCTGTGTATGCAGCAAGGTTTGGCGTTCGTAACCCTATATTATTCCGGTGTTCAAGGCAATAAGACGAGGTAAAGTGGCTCGATGAACGAATTTTCCACAGTTTGGTCACCAAAAATTGGAGTCATTTTTTGACCATTTTTTGCAAAACTGCGTGCGTAAACCAGGGGAGCAAGAAGAGGAGTCCACCTGCCATTCGTTGCACTGGCCAAACCTTGCTCTACTTGACCACAACTTCTCCGAAGTATTAGTCCACTTCTTGGTGGAGAAAATTGTCCACTTTCAACATCATGTTGGAAATGCCCTTTGCCACGTTATTGCCGCCTGCTTCCCTGGCTTCCAAGCCGTTAGCGCAACCATGCTATCGGTAAGATGGCAAGGCTGTGCCGGTAACATAGGGGCATATTTGGATTGCTCGTACCTCATCTTGTTGGAGAAACATTACCCGAAACTGTCTGAATCAAATTCAGACATTTCATACTTGACGACCTAATAGTTACAAATGAGGGTGTGACGGTCTGCTAGGATTTTTAAAGCCAGCCACAACAAGAACTTTGGCTATATTAAACAAATGGCAGCCCTTGCGACCAATCCATACATATATTTCAAATTTTTAAACAATAAAAACACTAATTGAGAAAAAATGAACTTGAGGAATTCTACTGAGACGCAATCGAAATAGTGGAACCGTTTCTTTTAACGTTATTACGACTCTCTGGACGATTTATTGTAAGTTTATGATTTTTTTCATTTTTTAAATGATTGATACGTCTGCGCCGAAGGACGTTTGTGGCTTTGTATACGAAAAAACCAAGTACATCAAATTAATTCGTAAACATAAGGACAGCTCAGGGTCAGCGCATTAAAATTAAATTTAAACCGAATAATTCAATTGAAAATTCAGGAAACAACTTGAAAATATCAAGTGTACAGGAAAGTGAACACTTTACAAAGGTCAAAGGACTGAGTAGAAAATTCGAATGTTCGAAAAAAGTGGAGAAAAAGATTTTTTTTCATCTCTGAAGGGCGGTAGAAAGAGCTGTAAGGTGTTCGGTTTTCCGTACTTTCAGTATTTTCAAGTTGTTTCTCAAATTTTCAGTAGAATTATTTGGTGCAAATTTAATTTTAATGCGCTGACCCTGAGCTGTCGAATGTTCGAATTTGAGTACTTTTATTAGATTGTCCGATCATCACTACAGCCCTATTCAAGGGTACACAACTCCTCAGGTCAACTTTTTCGAGCTAACACTTTCTGTGACCCTCCTGCTCACCCGAGAAACCCAACCACACCCATGCCCTATCCTTTACACGGACTACAGATGAGGTCTGTGGTTTCTTCCAAGCCAACAGAGTACTCCGGCAGCGAGTGGCGACAAAAACAGGGTGCGATACAGCGATTACATGACGGAAGCAAATCGGGATATTTCCGGAATTCTTATGCTTAATCAAGCATAAAGCATAGTACGACGAGCTGTACTACGAGCGACCACAGTTCCTGGAATTTGATCCAAACCCAAAATGAACTTTTTTCGCATTAGCACCGCAAAATGCGAAAGAAAGAAGTAGAAAAATCTTAAACCCGTGGAGGGGAGCTATCTCGAGGACGTTAGTTTAGTACACTTGCATACATGTATAACAATAACTCCATGTACGAACTTCTCACCATCTTCCTTGAAAGCTGCCGATCTGAAGTGCATCTCGAAGCACAAGCGAATAATTGGGATAATCGTGGAAGCGTGGAGATTCTAACACTATTGGTAGAAAACTGCGTAAATAGCGTAGAAATTCCCTCTCTTGAGAGCGAATCAACCTTATGAAGTAATATAACAAATCAATCTGGCTTTTGTACAAAAAACACGAATTTCCAGGAAAATTCGAAATAAGCGATATCCCCTGCTAGCGCTACGACGAGGAAGGAGTGTTGCCACTCTTAAGCCGAGGACGATAGAAAAATGTAATTGTTAAACATCAGACTCACGCTCCCAGCAAACTGCTAATCTGCGCTGCAGTCAGCTGTTGCAGTTGTTGCTGTTGTGCTGGCGACAGCTCCACACCCTCTTCTTCCTTGCCTTCCAAGTCAGGCAAGTACCTGGGGATTCCAGCTGAAACTGAAATGGTCATAAGCAAACGCAATTTCTATCAAATAGAATTTTACTGCCGGAAGTTCACTTATACTTTCAGTGGATCAGGCAATGGAAAGTGGCACAGAACTTCTATTTTTTTTAACGGTGAATTAGGAAAAAAGTGGTTGTGCAAATGAAAAAAAAACTACGGAACCTATCAACTTGAGAAGGACTAAAAATAGAGTTAGTCAATGTGAAATAGGCTATAGAGAAGCAGTCGAACAATATCTATCCCTCTACACATAAATTTTCCACATGATATTCATCTCGCACTACATGATAACTCATCTTAGAACATGAAATTTTCGCAAACCCAATGATATTAGTGCCTTTCCCACATCCCCTCTACTAGGAAGACCAAACAGTGTGTCCTGGATAGTCCAGCCTAATTGTACCAACTCTGTTTAGAAAGGGATCTCAGCAGGAGGATTTGCAGACCTCCCTCCCTCCCCCCACCCCCCCC
>JARK01000111.1:115320-132611 GCA_000688135.1 Ancylostoma ceylanicum | reverse complement strand
AAATTTTTGCTCCCTCTGGAAATTCTGCATTTCAATTGGTCGACGGAGATTTACTCGGAGAAAACGCTGCCGGTTTTGACCTGATCTTGTCCTGGTTTCCAAGAAATGGAAATTAATTTAATTTCTTTATTCCTTCATAATACAGTTTATAACTAACAGATGAATGAAAATTCACGTGGCACATGCAATCACATATCATTATCGACAACTGCAGCTCTTTCCTCCTTACCCGCTATTTCAAAATTTTTAAGTGATTTTCTACATTGTTAATTGAAATTGAAGACAATCACTAATGAATTAGATGTTGAGCAGTACATCCTTTAAATTCTCTGCCGACTGTTACCGTAAGCCATTGTGGATTCGATCGATGTTGCTATCCTACCGTGGAGAGATAGACAACTCGTAGCTTGATGATGTTGCTGAAAAAACACATCCTCACAGTAGTTCTCATTGGTCAAAGCCAAGGATCAATAAGTTGATAGAGGTTCTCACAGAGGTCACTTGGCGTAGGTGGCAGCGGTTTCGCCATATCCAGGCTGGACGATCCATAATGACAGGATGAGATGTAGGAACTCGAACCTTAACAACAAGTTTATGAAAGAAATATTTATTACAATTGATTTTTAACGAGTAGGAGCTCACGTGACGAGTAGGACACATCGTCCTGAACAGAGGCGCAGCGGCTGTGGAGACAGTTTAGGAGCACAAACAGCTGCGTCATAGAGAGTATGCAGAACGCTACCAGTGCTGCGACGAGGTATGAACGCATGAAGCAGTACTGATCAGCCGGCATGGAGGAGAACTCTAAAGAAAAACACTAGTTTGGTCATTTTATTGCTGCGCTGGGTTTGGCACTAAGAAAAATTGTGGAAGAAATTCCAGAAAAAGCCTTCGTTATATCTTTTTGCACTTCAAGTGCTTCTAAGAGCACTGTTCCACCTAGGCGTCGTTTTCGAGAAAATATGAAAAGAATGTGAAACGTGAAAAATCTAAAATTTCTATAAGAAAAGAATCCCCAGGATCTGGCGATCACAATGATATACGAGAATCCATGCAAAACCGGAGAAAAACTCGCTTCCGAGCCCCAATTTCTGGAGAGCTTGTGGGCGGAGCCACGGCGGACGAGTTTTCTAAATAATATGCTCCCGACAGAGCCATTTCTGGAAGAATTCGCATTCCTTGTGAGAGTCCTCATCATCCACTACCTATTGGTGCATGAAATGCGCTCCCCTGTAGGCTCAGCAGGGTGGTACATGATCCACACCCCTGTGGTCCGGTCTTGGCTCCGCCCACAAGCTCCACAAAAACTGGGGCTTTAAAAGGGACTTTTCGTCAGTTTCACACGGAATCACGTATATCATTGCGATCAGGAGCTCTTGGAGACTTTTCTCATATAAAAATAACTTAAAGAAAATTTTACGGTGATGAATGGTATACGCGACGCCATGCAAAATCGCCGAAAACCCCGTTTCCGGGCCCCAGTATTCGGGGAGCTTGTGGGCGGATCCAGTTCGGACCAGTTTTCTCAACAACATGCCCTCTAGAGAATATTTTCTGGAGAAATTCACACCGCAAGAGTACCTCATCATCTAATCCCTATCAGTACAGGAAGTGCACTCCTTTGTGTGCCCAGCAGGGTAGCACACGATGCAAATTCTCTGTAGTCCCACCTTGGCACCGCCCACAAGCTCCACAAATTCTGGTGCTCGAAAAGTGGATTTTCGTCAGTTTTGCACAGAATCACGTATACCGTTGTGATCAGGATCTTCTGGAGATTCTTCTGATGTAAAAAAAAAAACCACGGAAAAGATTTTCAGGTGGAAGGGTGCCTCTAAAAAACCATGGTTCTCCTTCCGCTGGAGCTCGAACACGCATACTCCTTCACGATAAGAGTCATCTCGCGAACTTTGTGCTCAAATGAACTTTATTACCCTGAGGTGCTAATTATGTGACTATGTGACGGCCCTTTCTCCCGATGATATCCATAAATCGGATAATAATTTCCATATGCTCCGCCGGTTTTCGGACAAATTCCGGATAAATCCCAAATTTTCCAAAAAAAAACGCGGATTTGTTCAAAAAAATTGGCGATTTTGGATAAATTCCAGTCATTTTTGGAAGAATCTTCATTCAGTCTTCCAGCAGCACCCCGCATGTCTTCTGTTACCCGTAAGAACTCGAGGTACCATTAAAATCCGAAATTTTTACCCCCTCCCCGTCCCCCGTTGCAATCCCCATATCAACCAACTCCAGTGGGTCACGCCGGTCACGGTTTTGTGAAACCCGACACGTGGAAATTTCTTTACGACAGCGATATGAGGTCAGAAATGGCTAAGGCGTATGTAAGCAATGAATTAAAATTACCCAGGGTAAACCTGATGTCGCTCATGTCAACGGTGGGTAAGTTTGAGGGGGTGCTGACACGCTAACCCAGGGTATCATAATAATGTAGGTGGCATCCGAAGGAAGAAAACCATCTTCCATGTAAGAACGATGGGTAAATTTGAAGGGTGTTGACACGCTACGCCAGGGTAATCACAGTAATGTAGGCGGCTTCTGAGAGAATAAAACTACCACGCGTCTTTCATGTCAGAAAACGAGCACGTTTGCGATCAACATACAATTTACGCAGTTTTTTTTTACCCGAAGCCAAAACTTTTGGGCCTACGTAGCGCCGAGAAATCCTCTAAACTACTCTTCCACCACTTCAAAAGTGCAAGCGACGTTATTCGTTTAGCACGTTCCTACGCAGGCTCTGCTCTGGAGAAATTCCCGGATATTTAGCGCGGCGCTAACTGGCCGAGCACTCACTTTGCGGCTTTTGGAAACTGGCTGACTCGAACGCGTGGTGGTGATTTTAAACGATGACAAATCGCACAAACGAATTCCGACGGGGTTTCTGGCGGGCAGCGCGCTGACAGCTCCATCGCCGCCCATCAACAGGCGGCCTGCGGCTGAAAACTCGTCCACAATCGGCGCTTCCTCGCCGAATCAGCCGTTTTCTTCCACAATTCCTGGAAATTCAATGCAAACCTCACCTGGTCTCGGTCTCTTCTCCTTCTTTTCCACCTCCGTGATTGTGATTGTACCGGTGACGATGCGCTTTGTCATCGGGATCCTCTGCTGGAAGTATAGCGTTTCTGTGGATTGGCGTCGACGTATTTTGAGATTCTTATGATGGATTAGTGAGCGCCCGTTTCCCAAAGATGGATTGAATTTCCCGAGAACGCTAAGTAGGGACGCTGGGACGCCAATGAATTGGCATGCACTCTTGAACGCTTTCTCACTCATCTGTCATGACTTTTTGCCTACGCCAAAAAACGCTTCATTTTTTTACTTTTCCGCTGTACTCAAGTTATTCACGGCTAAGTGCCCTTAGACGCTGGGTAAGGTGATTAGCTCTATCTGTGCCATCCTTTTACCTTAAAAGAGGACCAAAAAGATCTTAAAACTCTGTACGGATATACTGACCTTAAACAGGAGATGCTATTCAATACTAGAGAGTCGGTCACAAGGGGAACTTCCAGGAAACTCGTACTGAACAGGGCTAGGAAAAATATTACGAAACACTTTCAGATCAATAGAGCGGGGTCTGATTTCGAGGTACTTATCAAGAAGTCAATCATTCCAAGCAAACTAGTAGCATTTGTGAACATTTTGGAGGAGTACATGAAGTCCTGAGAAGAATCACTATTGTATTTCTAATGATATTTATGTCACTCATTGTCCCTTCTCTCACCTTTTAATCTCAATGTCCTCACCCCACCTAACTATTGTTTTTAATTTCAGTTCATGTTGAATTACGTTATGCTGGTTGAACTTTGTTGTTGGGTTGTGTTTGTTTACGTTGTTTTAGTCATACACGGAAGCTGTCTGTGTCAATGAATACTAAGTACTAAAATACTCTTCATACAGCGCTATACTGGTCTCTAACACTGGAAAACTCGAATTTTGCATTCATTCGAAATCGATTATTTTGCCAGTCGAATATCGAATATTTCGTATAAAGCAAAAAATTCAAATGATCTTGCATTAGAAACCAATACTGTGTTGTATGGAAGACAGCAAAAGCTGTAGAGCTTTCTCATTTTCGAATATCTGAATGTTCAAAATGCTCCCTAAACTGCTTAAAATTATTTGGTTTTTGTTCGCTACCAACTATAATGCACAGGTCTCGCACGAATCCCCTAGTTTTACAGCTATCTTCGTTTGTTTTTTTTTCCTCTCCGCACGCACATAACCGTATAGAAATGTGTTTTAAATGTTGAGTGTTTAGATAAGGCGAATTCCAAGAGAAAATCCAGACTTTCCAAACGGTTTTCGGTGAACTTTGCATTGCTCCCATTGTTGCAACATGGGAACTGTGTAAAACTGCGTGCAAAACCGGTCTATTTAGTCGAAAGCGAACATAAACAACGATTTTCTCTACTGGATATTCACCAAATCGATCACTTTGGTTCTACAATTTCCTTAATTGTCTAAAAATCTTTCAATTGCTCCCTGGATTTCACAAAATAATAGGATGAGTTCTTGCACTAGCTATGAATGATACTTTGCTGCCAAACTTACAAAAGCTGTTGAATCCGTAAGTGAACTGCAGAGGAAAAGTGGCATGTTCCTTATTATCACTAGCGAACAGAACATAAGAATGACTTTCGGCGGGTTTCTGTGCTGGCTACATAAAAATTCTGGAGAAAAGGAGAAGTCTGGATCAGAAAGAAATTCTAGATTGTGTTAGGAGGGTTGTGATGCCCGGAATGGATCTATTCCTAAATATATGTAGCTTAAAGGAATATTCATCCTTTATTTCTGCTTTCAAACAGAACTTTGGAAGAAATTAAAATTATACCATAAAATTATTTCCGATGTTTTGGAACTTCAACACCATTTTCACATATTCAACTATTTATAAAAATGACCCAACCTCTTGCAAACACTGTTGTGAGCAAGAACATAAGGATGACTACACGTTGCTTCCAAAAAAGGTCATCGCCAGTGGCCGTGCAGCGCTTTACACAACAACAACAGACCCTTCCGGCGTAATTCTCCTTGCAACTTTGTGGGCGTGCGTTTTTGTTCCGAGGCAATTTCCCGCGTCACTCATTTTCCATATTTCCTTCCCATAATTTCGATTTTATGATTCATCCATGGTCATTTAATAGCTCCTTCTTCTTAACAAGAGGTTGCAATATAGCGATATGGAAAACTGAAAAAATCACCAGGAAGTCTATGTGCTTTCCCACCATGAGTTTTCCAGGATGGTGAATAAGTTGTGTTTGGTCGTCTCTTTTCCTGTTTTTTTTTTGTTATCCAGTGACGAAAATATGTGAGTGTCCCAAAAGTAGAGGCAAAGTTGTCCAATTTTGAATATGTAAACCATCTCCTTCCGTGGTTTTTCAACACAATGTGATTTAACACTAGTGGTACCTGTCACAAGTCTGGAAAATAAGCAGAGTTTACAGCGAATTTACTGGAAGCTACCAAATGTTCCTGGAATTCTCATAAACCTTGGCTTGATCTGATAGCAGCTCCAGAATACAATTACTTACTATTTTAATTTCTTTTCGTTTTAGCTATGTGTCACATGAAAGTGCTGGTAAATTGAAACAAAGCTAAGGAATTATAATATTTTTCTTTATTTCAACACTCCAGAACAATTATATTCGCCGTAAATCTCCAAAAACCGTTGTTCGCTTAGAAGGTCCATAGACCTCCTAAAGGTGCTCCCTCTCCCAGCTCCCTCATTTTCCTTTCTACATCTCTCTCATTCTCTACACACTTCAGTCACATGTTTCAATGGTTTGAATAGAAAGTGCCATAAAATTGCAATAATCTTCATGCGAAGCTCCTTCAGCTGGCGATTGCTCCGCCCACACTTGCCAGAAAAGACCATTAGATATGATGAATGTGCTTCGCTACGTCTTTTATAGGGGATAGAGAATCTCAGGAACATGCCTGGAACCCGAGTGAGTTTGCAGAATTTTACAGAACACGCTTGAAATATTTTATGTTTTTACCAGTGGCGAGTGCAGAACGTGAGCGTGAGGCGTGGGGAAAAAAGTATGGTCTTCGCCATTTTGGGTAGCCGAATGGAACATTAGAAAAATGCTAGTTACTATATCTAATGATTGACAATATTTATATGAAATTTTATGATAAAAGTAAACAATTAAAAACAAGCTATAACGAGGCAGGCTTTCACCTGGTTTGATGATCTATTTTACTTCTGTTTAATTTTTTTCTGTGAAGTATTTCAAATGTTGAAGGCCCTAGTATTCCTAGAAGTTCCTCAGAAGAAAACTCTTCTCTATTTAACTCCTCCTCAAAGACAAGATCCCACCCCAGGAATCATTTCCGAGATTTTTATACCAGACGAATTCTGCTGTGAACGGTGATATTGAGTAAGTTGTTCACAGCGTTAAAATCAGTGCATGAAGAGGTGTGGAATCTGCTAATAATTTAACACGAAATTGAAGTGAACACTTCCTTCAAACCTCATAATTTAGTTTCGTGAAGTATCATTACCGTCACCAAAAACAAACTGGTTCAAAAATCCTGACTTTCTTTTCCTTGCAGCAACCTTATATCCAACATCAAAACGAAAACCTAGACTAAGTTCTGGGTTTTTTCCTGAATTTTTGCTTAAATAATGTCATATTTAGTCTCACAAAATTCAATTATTGTTCTAATATAAGCTTCCTGGCAGATTATTGCCATAGCTACGCTTAGCCTTGATTTGTTCTTGCCCTGATAAGGGTCGTATGATGTAAACGAACAAACAAATAAACAAATTGACGTAGTCAAATCCATGATCCAGGTCCAAACCTTGATGAAAGGCATTTGTTTCTGTAGCAGCTCGGCTTTTTCTGAGCAGTGTAAGGGCGAGTTGCAACTGGATGAGTAGCAGGGTAATTTTCTTTTTTCTACTGATTTCGGCTGCTTTTATTTTATTTGGTAACCCGGCTTTTTTCAAGGATTTTATGCCTGGGATACCATCCAGTAATCGTATTCCATGCTGAATACTCCATGCTTTAGCAGAAATTCTTAAATTTGCACCAAAAATGCGAAAAAAATATTATTCAATTTTGCTCGCCATCCTGAAAAAAAAAGCACTAAACTAGTTTTCGTGCGCATCCAGAAAAAGCTAGGATGCTGCATATGGCATCGCTCTGTCAGTCTAGCTGACATTCTGACACCATGATGACATTGAAATTGTGACAAAGTGTCAATAAAAAAAGGCAAAAACTAGTCCGCACACCCTACTCACAAGGATTTCTATAGTGGAATGAATAGCACAGCAGCACCGGTTTGAACTAAAAATCCCCCCTAAGCCAGGCAATTAAGGGGTTTAAAGGATTGACCCAAGACGCTTGGGTAAAGGACTTTTAATTTTGAGCAATAAATCTTCCCTTTGTCTCTCATCGTTCTTTAAAACCACAGGGCAAAGCACTAATCTGAGGCACTAAACTGGCTGGTCAACAGGTACGCGAAAACTCGTCCAAAACGCGAGAAACTCGTACGTACCTGTTTGTTGCTGGTTGCAAAACTCGGCTTGAGCTTCTTCAACAACGTTGTCATGTCCTTGGCCGCTTCACGTTTCCGGCGGCCAAAACTCTCGGATCTGCCCTCTCCCAGACCATCGCAGGTTACCTACAAGTAGTACTTTACCTGAGTACTGAGGTAATCTGGGTATTTTGGCATTTCTGGCAAATTGCCAAGACTATGACGTCATTTGACCGGCGTGCTGGCGTGACGTGACGTGATATTTCTTAGTAGGTGTGTATCTTCGCGGTGAATCTCGTCAGCAGCGCGTTCCACGCTGTTTTATGCCCGTTCGCGGCTATCTCTGCACTTATCGATTGATCTTGTGTAAATATCGATCTGTTTATGAGTGTTGTGATTGCTACACACCTGGTTTCATGTTCACCGCTGCTAAGGGCCATCTTAGCCTTACTAACTTACTCACAATTTACTCCCACTCGTTATAATTGATCAAGCGTCCTAAGTGCTAATTTTCCGGATATATTTCTCCCATTCAACGCCTCGAAGTGCCACGTTTTTCCGAATCCATGGAAATTTTTCCAGGGTATCCCCAGAAATGATGTCATATCTTGGCAAAACCATCCTGCCAAAGTACATATGGCTTGACGGCAAAGTCGAAGAAAACGTCCCAATAACGATCGATAACGATGGTGTGATTGCAGAAATTGGCGGAGTGGTACCGTATGACGTCATTCGATTAGAAAACGAGGTAAATTTACCGGTTGATCAACTGATTTGCGTTATACATGAGCAAAGGTGAAGTGATAAGAGTAGGTAAAATAGAGCATTGGTTAGATGTGGCAGTTTTCGAGAAAAATCGATTCAATCGATAAATCATTTGAGAGGTTTGATTTAGTGAGAAATTTTCGGTTTCATGCACTGGTTGAAAAAATTCATGATCCACAAGTAGTGGTTTTATTCCCAGATGGGATCAGATTCCTTCCTCGTCGGGGTGTATTCAAGACGTTAGTCTTTCGAATACTCGAATTTTTACGACCACTCGATTATTCGAAAATTCAGAGCATGAATGAATGTGAATTATTCACAAGAGTTTGCTGACCTGTGTTTTTTACGAGGTACTCCCTATAGAATAGTAGCCGGGACCGCATACATGATTGGGATTACCTGGGGTAAAAGTGCTAACGCACACCAAATTACCCATCGTGTACATAGGCGTCAACATGTTTACCCTGGGTAATCTCAATGGTGCATCAGGGCCCAGAATGAAGGGTCAGACCTTAGTAGGAGCTCAGAATACCCGGAGATGTTAGTGAATCCCTCACATTGGGGGGCTATGAGGCTCAGAATTAGACCATTAGCCTACTTACCCTGGTGGTCTGGAGTCATATAACTTTATCACTGATACTTCTCCAAGGAAACCCTTAGGAAAGCTTAAAAAGGCTAGAGTTGGGTGAGATGCCGCCCTACAAACGCTATGAAAACGGAAGAGAAGACCAGAAGACCAGAAAGTTCAGCTGATCTACAGTCGGCGTCGATGGCGGTGGCCTATCTGCGGCCTCGATAAACCCGCGGCGCGACCGCACCGCTCACGACCGAGTAGTCGCCGCAGCGGCGGATCTGGATCTTCTGGATCGTTGTTCGCCACATTTTATGTGAACCAATAATAAAACTAACTAACTTTCAAGAAAACCCCGTAAGTTATTGTCTCGGAGAGGATTCCTGCTCGAGCGTTGTGGTTGCGTCGCGTGCTTTCAATGCCGCGGATAGGCCACCGCCATCGACGCTCACTGTACCTTGTCAATAATTTATAATTTTTGCTCCACAGTATTTATATTCCTAAATTCTAACTTAAGCTATTAGCTCTACTAGTCCCTAAATATTGATTTAAACAGACTCCAGGAAAAAGCTAGCTCCAGTGATTTCTGATCTTTGATCACTGAACCACTTTCAGATCCTGCTACCAGGCTTTGTGAATGCTCATTCCCACGCGTTCCATCGTCACCTGAGAGGTCGAAGTGAAATCGGCGGAAAAGCCGCGGACACCTTCTGGAAATGGCGCGACAACATGTACGCTCTAGTGGACGGCATCACTGAGCAGAAGCTCTACGAGGTTGACTTGGCACGCGGCCAGAACTTCAACCCCTGCTTTACGCCACTTTTTAGTACTGCCTGTCCACATTCCGAGAGATGCTCGCCGCTGGAATCACCAGCGTCGGCGAATTTCACTATGTCCACCATGGAACTGGCAGGTTTGACCTGGATAAGGCTGTACTGCGAGCAGCGCAAGATGCCGGAATAAGGATCACGCTCATACAGGTGGGAGGATCTATTGATTGGTGCGCGATTTTTGAGACAGCTTTAGCAGAGCTGTTTAGACTTTCTATGAAAATGCTGGATTCGATAAGCCACCGCTACACCCGGTCCAGGAGCGATTCGTGTCCAGTTACCAGGAATTTATGGAAAATTTCAACGAACTCATGAAACATTGCGATAAGACGGTTACTATAGCTGTAGCCGGTGAGTTTGAATACAATATCTTCATTTATTTATTTATTTATTTATTTATTTATTTATTTATTTATTTATTTATTTATTTACTTATTTATTTATTTTCTTACTTCTTTATTTCTTATCGGCACAACTAATCAACGCAACATGAGGTGAACGAATAGATTCCTCGGCCAAAATATTGACAGTACTGGAGCAGTACCTGACAACGATTGGCAGTACTGCAGCAGTCCGGCTACGACATCTCAGACAACCCTTCTTTCGCCATATTCGGGAAAAAATATCGTTTCGATGACAGAGAAGGAAAAAACTAGGAGTGGGACATTATGCGGGAAAATGGGCGTGGCCACTACCCTATGATAGGTCCATCCGAATGAGTAGTTCAAAATCAAACTAATTCGCCCTAAAATCTTGACTTTCTTGCACATAGCAGCATGATAGGTGTTTATAATCTGAAAAAAGAAACACTTCACTAGTTTTCAGACTATTTTACCAGATAGAAGATGGGAGTCTTGTTGCACGATCTTTAATGACCCCATGTATTCCCCTTCAAAAAGAATTATCACTAACAGAAAACGGGTAAAAACATGATTGGGTCATTAGGGGGGAAAATGGGCATGGTCACTGTCCTGTGATTGGTCCGTTCAAATGAGTCGTTCAAAATCAAACCAGTTTGCCCTTAAATCTTGACCATTTTGGACATAGCAGTAGAAGAAGTGCAAGGGAATCGTTCGAAGTTGGTCTGCAGGAACTAACAAGACTAAACTAGTGGTAGTAAAGGGCATACGTCACCGACGTGATTTTTTCCTTCAAAAATTGGACCAGGTACAAATTTAAAACTGGACCAAAGTAGGTATGTTGTCGCAGCTCGTTAGGGTGAACGCAAATTCGATGAATTTTTGAATTTTCATAGATTTAGACCCGTTCCAAGCAGTTCATCTTCTTGGGGAAATTTCTGGAATGAACGGGAACGGTCACCCTACAAAATTAAAGATGTTGATATCGTTTGTTTCAATTACTCTTTTCTCCTCTATGTATATGAGTCCTACTGGGCGTGTACAGCTATTTGGAAGCGCTTTTCTCTTGCATTGCGAAACTGTTGCCTTCGTTCTCTGGATAGCCCAATTTCATTTGCATCCAAGGCATTGGAAATGGAAATTCCAGAAGAAGGAAACCTCATTTTCGACAAGTTTTTTGTTTCTGTTTTCGTCCTTAGATCCAGAAGACGGTGCAAGTAGATCTGGACATTTTAGCTGCTTACCGGGGGGTAGGACAATATAGACGGATGCCTCGACCCCGACAAAATCAAAATTCGTCTTGTCCACCCAAGCAATTGCGTTGAAAGGTCTACCGCGCGAGCAAATACACACTGCATAGCCCAGTCATAACGAGTGAACAAGTTTACCCAACAAAAAATACCCTACTGGTAAACTCAGGCACCAACTGGTAAACTCAAGCACCAGACTGCATACCCCGAATTCATCCATCACTAACACGGAAGTCATCACATGTACCCTGGGTAATCTGAATGATGCATCCAAACCCTGGTCGCGGCTGGAATTCTTTTTTTTTTTCGTAATAGAAACAAGGATTGATATCTCACAAATATATACTATCAGTCCATTCCAACTCTATATCCAAAACCCTGGCACGGGTGCAACTATCTCAATTTTTTGTTGCTTTTTAGTTTTACGTAAATCTATATACGTACGCCCCATTAATCCGTATTTTAGCCCACTCTGCACGAGCTGTCAGCTTCGATAACATTAAAAAACTCTATGAAATGGCTGTGGAGAGAGGAATAGCATTCCATATTCATGTAGAAGAGCAACCGAAAGAAATAGAAGACTGCATGCGATTCCTTGGTGAGAAAAAGGTAAAATAAATTTCTCAGGGAATTGAGGGAACACTGTCATCTCTTTTACAGCAGTAGAAGAACAGGTGCTGTCAATGTTCTAAGTCATTATAATGAAAATTATCTGAATCTATTGGAAATTAAGAATTACCTAATTTCTTAAATCCATTGAAAAACAAGATTATCATGGACTAAATTACTGGAAAATTATTTGAAAAGCATCATATAAGCACGATAGTTGTTGATAAATTATCTAAAGAATAGCCAATTCATTTCGAAAATATCCGTTCAGAGCCCCTCCGACTTCCTGCTGGAGAATCTCAACATCTCAAAACTCTTCTCAGCCGTTCATGCTACCTATACTCCACTGGAAAATATTAAGAAATTAACTCAAAACGGAGCAAACACTGTTATTTGTCCCTGTACGGAGGGTGAGTTGATGAAAATTGAATTTGAATTTTGAATTTGAATTTGAAAGCTTTCCTAGTTGAACGTGTGAGTCATTTAGTTCTTCTTTTTGTGCATGTAAGGGCCTTTCATGTGCGCTTTACATTTCTACTCATAAATTGGTCGCTACAATGATGATTACCTCCCAAATTCCTGGAAATTCTTTGAAGGAAAGGAAAATTTGAAGATTACACTTTGAGTAACTATGTTTATTTATATTTAACTCTATTGGGTAACTCAACGATGGTCATAAGGTTCCAATAAAGAACTACAGGGTGGTTGTTAAGTATGGATCGCTCGATTTTGTAACCTCCTTCTCCAAAGAAGTAAGATATTGCAATAGCGTATTGACGACCTGTTTCGCACAAGCATTGGCCATCAACAAGGGAAGGTGGTGCTCAAAGGTGTCTGCTTCTGCCTCTGTACAGACCCTCAGTCGGCCGTCAAGTAAGACCTCAGTTGGCCGCGAGAGGTTGACGTCGATCTTGCTCTACTCTCTGTCAAATGCTGCCTTGAGGGAGTTCAAGCTTTACTGGCTAGTAGCAGACATCTTGGCCTCTACGAAGCTCCAAACAAAGTAGCACAGCGGGTTGAGATCAGGGAGTAGGAGAACCATATATCTTAGCCTCGCCAATTGGGAAAGTAAGGGTCACATTAAGCAGAAGTAGATTTTGTGGCCTGATGAAGGGCAGACTTCTGCTACGAGTAATCCACTCTGTGCAGCTGCGGCTCTCGATTCGTGGAAAGAGCACACATCGTAACATGGCTTTCTGATAAGAACCGGCGTCAATTTTTGGCAATTTTGTCACGAAAAAACAAGAAGAAGGCCTCCCAGAAGTCAATTTATCCCAGACCATAGCAGAATACGGAAACAGGGTTCGCTCGCTCACCACCGATTTCTCAAATGTACTGTGATACAATGACAGTAGTCGGGCTGGCTCCCACAGAATTTACGCGGCCCTAACAGTGAAAAGTTTTTCGTCTGTATAAACGAGGTTGAGGAGGCGGCCACGAAGATTTCTTTTGAGAACTTTTCTGCCTAATCCAAACGGTCCCTGCTCGCCGAATCTGTCAATTGCTGTTTCGAAACGGTTAGTAGCTGCATAGCCTCAGGCCAAGTTTCGCGATTTTCTGAACAGTGAATATGGAGATATTTGAGTTGGAAGCTGTGCGATTCAATCTGATCGAATTTTTACATTGATACTTTTATCGATGTTGCCACGTCAAAGTGATGTGCGAGTGGACCAAGGTCTCCCTGGTTTCTAGAGTGGAGCAGTATGGCCTGTCTCTTTTTGCTGCTCCACAATATTGCCATTTGTTAACGCAGAGAAATCAAGGCATTTAGCGAATTCAGTAACATGGAGCGTGCACCCGATGAGGGCCACCGATGGCAGTAAATGAAGAAATCCCTTCATAACTTCTGAACGGGTCCTAGCAGGGGAACCAAAATTCTCAAGCCATTTGAGGAAGCCACTACCTATCGTATTATCACAAGAGATAGGTGGCACCTGCTTCCCTGCTCCCTTTCCAGTTTTTGAAAAAAGCGATCCATACTTAACAGCCACCCTGTACATTACTAGATGGATCGCCTGCTCCACCACTAAATTTGGCACTCGTCCAAAACCCAAAACTTCTGAAACGCACGGATTTATATTGTTGGTTGCGCCTATGTATGGGAAACCCTAGCGGTCGAGACCCGCAGCACGCGCCACTCTTCACCCCATGCCACGAGGCACTCTGATTGTCTGCGCATCCACACATTACATTGATATCACTATCATTTGATCAGATCGCTTCCTGTCATAACCTGTTAAAAAAGGTTCTGTGTCGCCTGCTCCGGGGCCCAAACAATGAAGTTTATACATAAGTTGCTTAAAAGTTATTAACTATGTGTAGGTTATCTCGGCGATGGCATTCCACATGTGATCGATGGTCAACATATCAGCTATGGAACTGACTGCAACAACAGGATTGGTTTCCTGGAAGAGATGCGATGGGCCTGTTACTCTCAACAGGTGGGTTGATTTTGGAACTCTGGCGTTGTAAATATTATTCAGAAGCAAATCATAGGAATCTAACTGATGAATTTTTTCCAACAGAATTCTTTTGAAAAGAGGACAAATCAAGATTACGTGTCAATTTTTCCGAATTCCCTGGATTCGTATCGATTTCGCCCAAAACTCGGCGCATTTTCTATGCTTTTGAGTGAAGTAAATGCGAGTCCACTGGATTAACCATTCGGCAAAGTATGGAAAGATAAAAATAAATTGAGATTATAGCCTATCAAATGGAAGTAGGAAACGTTCTATTTCAAACACTGCTCCGATTTACAAAGATGGTAATCTCATTCCCCTCATAATCCAAGGAATCCACTGTTTTACCACAGCCTGCCTTCTTTTATCTTACTTTTCAGATGCTGCACAATTCCCGAAGTGTGGCCGGTTTCTCAGCCAATCGACTTCTTTACAACGCTACTATGGGAGGAGCGAGGGCGCTGGCGTTAGATGAGGTCGTTGGCAGCTTTGAAGTGAGTGCAGCAGGATCTCATCACCAGTTTTTTCGGAAGAACTGAGCGCCTGGATTGACAAGTCCAGGGATATCTGACACTTCTCAAGAATAGCTTCTCAAAAAAAGTAGAGTTGAAAAAGGGGTGGAGAAAAGTGCAAAAAGCTGGAAGAGGTTAGCTATCCTTTCGCTTTGGTTCTATGGTTCAGACACAGGAGACAATGAGGAACCGTCTACACATGGACGGAAAACAGGGATTTTCTATGTATCCGCTCTACGATTGAGGGCGTGGCCACTAGTTCATCCGCTCTGCGACTGGTCATCGATAAAAGCCTAAGCTTTCAATGCGAAATTGTGCTACGCAAATGGGGAATTTACTGGAAATTTCTATATTTCCCCTATTAAGTGAGGAAAATTGTCTAGAAACTCAGATAGACTCCAAAAAAATCAATCGGAAATTTGAAAAAACCATCGAAAACACCTCTCCCTATCTCTCTCTCCCTCCCTATATCTCTCTCTATCTCTCTCTCCATTTTTATCTTTGAGAGACAGCTGCGTAAGAGGCACATGAATCAGGAACGCTAGGGTAATTGCCACAGCATTGAGGAAACGCCACACCTTCTTCTGTATCCGCGCTATGATTGGCTGAGGGGGGGGGCGTGGCTTCTGAAAGGGGAGTGACGCACCCACTCTGTTATTGGTCCGCTCACTAAACTGGGCTTTGAATTCTAACAAATGCAAAAATCAGCAGAATCTCGCACCCCTCTCTTTCGAGGATAGCTGGCGAAATTTTTGAAACAGCACTATATTAAATAATTAATAAAATAATTACTGAAATAGACATGCCTTTAACAAATTTGTATTAGCTCATCTTCAATAAATTATGTTCATAGTTATTTTTGGGTGTCTATTTTTTATTATTTATATTTAAAACTATTTTTACGTAGTTTTATTGGTGAATTTTTGGTAGTCTGGACCCCGGAAAGCGACGACATCCCATTTCTTCCATTTCCTCTCCTCGCTCTCCTCCTCCATACCCCCTTCTCCCCCTCCTCCTCCCCCGTCGTCCGCTTTCGAGACAGCTACATAAATATGTAGGTAATATGTATAGATGTAGAATTCCGGATACAATCTTATAGGGCTAATGAAATAAATATAAGGAAAATAAAAATGTTTCCTCGTTGTTTTATGAAATTCCTTTCAGATCGGCAAAGAACTGGATTTTGTCTCATTTGATCTACGATCTCCAATTCTCGCCGGTCTCACACCAGACACCATAATCGACGGCATCGTGTTCAGCTGCGATAATCGAGAGATCAAATCGACAGTTGTGGCTGGGATTACACGCTATTCTCAGTGAAAGCACTACAGTATCCTAGCGAATGGGCGCAATTAGCTCCGCCTCTGAGTAAGCTCCTCTGGCCAGCTTTGCCAATGTTTTGCTTTAGCTACAAATTTTGTGGATTGCATCACTTATGGAGAAGTAATAAGCTTTCAGACGGGTAAGGTTACATGGAAAATTAATAAATTTTATTATTTAAGAAAAAATACCCGTCTTCATACAAAATACCTGATTCAATGCAAGCCCAGCTGTATTGTTCTGATTCGTTCTCTGTGGATATTTATGAAGTTTTACGGAGAATAAAATTGAATTTCAACGAATTATCGTAAAAATGGCGTTATTTGAAGACACAAAAAATGTCGATTTTTCCCATTATTATATAGACTTTCCCTTAGCACTTCCTTTTGAAAACCCGACAAAACACTCTTATCGCAGTAGCCTGTTGATAATTAAGTAAATAAATAAACAAAACCTACTGAAGGACAGTGATCCACACAGACATCGATGGTGCAGCGAATTCGCACACGTCTTGAGCCGTCGAAGCGGAATACCTTAACAAACGTCCCCCTCTTGAAGTAAAATATTTGGTTCAGTAAATGAGGGAAAGGAAAGTGCACCAAAAAATCTGTGGAAGATAGGTGAATTCTCTTTATCCGCTCTAACCCTAGTGATACAAGAAAGATTTGTTCTAATCCGTGAAGGATCCCCAGGTTTTCTTTACATTTTCATTAATTTAGTCAAGCGATTCCTCTCCCCGAGTCATGTACATACGCCTACTTCATTTTCTCAAGGACACAGGAAAGCGTCTACTCAATGTTCTACTGGCCCTAAAAATGATATTACCCATGGTGAACTGAAAACGTACCCAAATTTACCCCTTAGCGAACACTGATCAGCACGGCACCGCATGCATGATTGAAATTACCCATGATAAACGTGTTAAGCCGAACAAATTTATCCATAACTTCACGGCGGCAGCGAGTTTACCCAGGGTAATCTCAGTGATGCATCGAGGCAAGTTTTCCCATGTGTAATGTTGTCTATGCCCAACTGCTACCCATAGGTAATCAAACCCTTAGGTCTGAGACAGTGGCGGACGCAGAAAGTGGGCGGGAGGGGGGGGGGCGTGGA
>JARK01000111.1:90923-110735 GCA_000688135.1 Ancylostoma ceylanicum | reverse complement strand
GGGGGAGGGGAGGGACATAGGCTTCGTTTCCAGCGTCCTTAATTTTGCTATGATGAATAAACGTTTCTGTGAGCTTATTGTACAAAAGCCTCGTTGAAAAAAAAAGAAAATTAAAAAAGTTTATGAAAAAAAAAACACAGGTAATGCAATTATTTAACGCAGATTTTCGCTAGATCCAGAAAATTCTGGTTTCCTAATTCTATGCTAATGTTTGTTTAAATGGTAGGTGCAAAAATGGGAACAGTCCAGCCAAAACTTTTATTACTTTATTATTACTTCAAGTTGAAATTTAGATAAGAATTTTATTAATTATTTTATTATTTTATTTTCCTGAAAATGGACCCATGGAAAATGCACCAAAAATGTACCTCTTGTTAAATAAAACACGTAATTCTCCCGATCTCTCCCACTAATATAAATATAAACCCTACTTAGACCGGTTCAAATACCAGTCCCACGTTCGTTTCTTCAACCCCCAGATCCACAGATAGTTCGCTCAATTTCCGAGAACCGCGCTGACTGGCCGGTTCTCCCCGCGGCTCGGGTCAATTTTCGGGAGTTCCATGATCGAGTGCGAGCCTCGTTTGGCTAGTCGAGGACGAGTTTCAATGTCGATGATGTCGCTTTCATCCCGTTTCTATTTGCATCAATCGAAGGAGGATCGCGGTATGAGTGAAATGATCCACGATCAATTTTTCTAGGCTTCCTTTTTCATGAAGAATTTGGGCAAAAAACACCTGGCCGCTTTCATCTCCATTTTGCTTCATTTATTCTATTTAATGGGATTTAGCAGCGCCATGGGTACTGCCCATAGGACAGACTCCTTATTACCTTCTCATAGTTGTACACGGCAGTCGCACACTGAGCCCCGTCGTCCAGACATCCAGCCAAGCAACTGTGAACGCTGGTAGAGCCGAACTCCTGGAAATATTTTATCTGGAACATAGCTGCTAGAAAAACAGCAGTTCCAAGTGTATTATCAGTTTAGTTTTAAAAAGTGTGTGGAGCGTTGTAATGGCAAAAGCGCTGCGACCGAGTTCAGCGATTGGTCAGACGAATAAATTGACCAATCACAGAGCACAGTAAGCAAACTTCGTTCAATGTAATAAGTGCAAGTCATTATGCAGTTTACCTTGTAAGGCACCGAATTCATCCGTCTATCCGGAACTTGTTCGAAACTGGCATCAACGCAGCCGAAAGACACTTGAAATGGATCAGAATTAAAATTGACAAGAGCAAGGAACATGATCAAGCTATGCCAAAATGTTCAAATGAGAAAAAAAATCATATATGTTTTCTTATGTTGAACAGCACCCGAGATTGTTATAGCCTTTATTGTTTTCGGCCAACGTTTCGGCTAATTCGCCTTCTTCAGGGCCTGAAACGGTTTGGCAATTTATAGAATCTACGAGACCAAGTGCATTAGCTGGTTAGGCCGAAAGTTTGAAGCCTTATTTTTCAATCAAGGGAAAACAGCAAAGACCCGCAAACCTTAGGATATGCCGGTGCTAGTGACAGCCGGCTAGTAGCGAATGTCAGTGCCAAGTGAGAACCAACCCGGTCAGTCACGCTGAGGATCAAGTTGACAGAGATCGAGATATGATGCCAGTTCGTTAGTGATTGCCAGGCATTCATCCTTTCGGTTCATTTGCGGGCATCTACTCCTTATCCAGAATGCTTCCATTGTTTTCCGCGTCGCGATATCAGTTTCTCGCGCGAGTATCGTTACTTGGACTTTAAAATCGTTGTTGCTATGGTTGTTGACTCGGTGTGCCCCTAGTGGTGTGGATTTTCGTAAACTTCTTCTCCCCTCCAGATGCTCTCTAATCCTGAGACATTAGGGTCGCCCTGTTTCGCCTATGTAGTTTTCCCCACAGACTTTACAAGATATCTGGTACACGGTCCCTAAGATCATGCAATCCTCCGCTCTACCTGATACACACATGATACAGTTCGATGTTAGGCAGAGGCGATCGTAAAGGCGGTTCCTTACTAGTCGACGTTTTAGGTTATCGGATGGGATGTCCACGAGGTTGACGGAGCCATCCAAACCAGATTTCTTCAGGCAGAGTTGTATTGATCTGCTCAGTTCGTCTGATATGAATGGGATGCATAAGGGAATCTTTTCTTGAGGGTTGGTATCGTGCTGATTGTTGGTAGGGGTTGCAACATGACGCTTTCGTTTGACGTAGGGTACTGTGGACATATAACCGTTCGATTCAGCTATGGAACGGGCAAGTCGAACGGATTCTTGTTTCTCTTCTGTTCCGGAGCAAACACTTTTAGCTAAAATCATATAGTTAGGCTACTCTATATTACATTACTTACCTCCCTATATCTTCAAATTATCAGCTAATCAAACGTTATAAAAATCATACTAGAAACCAGAGGAAAAATTAGGAGAAGGTTCGAAAGTGTTTCTCTAAGAATATCAAAATTTTGGTGGAAAAACAACTGACCCTGCAAGCAATATTTTTCGAAATATTCTCCGCTTGAGATCGGACTCAGATTGAATGTGTTACCACGATGTCCCGTATATCTGCAAAGTATAGAAGTCAACCTGAGAACGTCCAACTACAACTGACACTTCGTATAAATGATATAACTTATATAGATACCTTTCTAAAGTGCTGTGCGTTTAGAGGGTAAAAGTGAAAAGAGAGAGATAGAAAGAAGAACAGACAAAGCCGAAGTAAAGCAGGAAAGATGCAAAGAAACGGAGAAGGGCTTATCGACAGTCCGTGCATTTGAGAGGTCTACATTAATTGCTGCTGCAATTATTACAATAGGTGCATGAAGATATTCTAGTGCATTTTACTCGTCTTACCATTTTACTTTATTTTAATATTCATTTAAGAACGCAAACCAAAGACCAGCCCACAAAGGAGGCTCTCAGAACATACAGAACCGATGCAAGAAAAGCAAAAAAAAATTAAAGAAAAAGAAAACAACATGAAATGTAAAAATGCAAATGTGAAGATCACCCACCCTGATTCCGCCGTCAAATGGCATTCTCTCTTAGCAGCGTTGTAGACAAAAGCTCTGCAGGGAAATCGTTCGGTGCCAATTAGGTTCGCCTAAGATCAATCCGTATGTAATACATAAGGCTGGTAAATGGACGGATTTTAGGCGCTATGGATAAGACCAGATTTCCATGATTTCAAAGCATCAAATACTTTCCAAGGCTTCATCCCTTTAGGCCTTGCCACAACTTTCATGACATCTTTTCTTCAAAGGCTCACCGATTCAGTAATGCAGTATTCTTCAGACCCTTGATTGACGGAAGAAGTGAAGAACCTTGGATAAAAGGAAATGGAGAACATCCACCCACGTTTACGCCTGGGGTTCGTACCAGATCAAAGAGTCGTTTTCACGACCGCCCCAGAATGGGTTTCCAGTTGCGTTCTTGGGTCGTGATTATCTCAAAGGACTTTGCCGTATAGCGAATAACGATACTCAGTAGAAGCTGATCACTGATATGCTGTTAACTCAACCCCAGGATTGCGCACGTCCTGATGTCCAGTAATTTTAGTCCGATCACAAAATGCTAAATACCTGAATTTTCTGAGACTCTGCGACTAGCCTTACCTCCTTGGATTTTTCGTTAGTTTATTCACCGTTTATATTATTGAGATTCTCTTAAAATTAGTTCTGAGTTATCCGCATTTCTTTCCTTCACTTTGATTTATGGCACACCTTGTTGTGTGTTGGAAATAAATAAATAAACATTATTTAATCTATCTGTGATGTAGCGAATGAACGTTTTTCTTTATATAAATTTTTTTCTATTTTTGTCTCCGCATCTTTTTTATTTTTTTCATTAAGTGCTTATGAAAATCATGGCTAACCTGACAGACAGTTTTGCATTCTTCCATGCTCATACTCTCGATGATTACGTCTTTTTCATGACTGATGAAGTACTCTTCAGTTCGGATCCAGTGTAGCTGGCCGGAGAAACACGTGACTAAATCATAATGGAATAACGTTCATCGCAGAAAGGCCAATTTAAAAATCAGATAAAATAAAGTCAGGAAACTCTTCGGATAGGTAGATGGGGCAAATCTTGAAGTTCATAACGACCTACAACCGTCTACATAGGTCCCGGGACCGGATGCATAATTGATATACCCAGGGTAAACGTGTCAACACCACAACACCACACAAATTCAACTTTCGCTAATACGAGTGTCAGCACATTCACCCAGGGTAATCTCAACAATGCATCCGGGATCTAGACAAGATTGCTGTAACGCGAGAATGGGCACCCATGGTATGATTATTTATGGGTAAACACCGGTGTCAGGTAAAGGACAAATGTTGTCACTCTTACAAGTTTACTTCGGGTAATCACAATGAGTCACCTAGGTTAAGAGATGTTGAAGCTATGCATTTTCAAGGTAGACTACGTGACTGCGGTTATTATTTTTAGGATAACCATATATTTGTCATCTCTGCTCACGAGGTAGCCTTCCAGATACGGCGCCGGATGCACAAATGGAAGGATAGGTAACCCCATATCCAGGGGTATGATTAGTATGATTACCCATGGGTATCAACTGGGTGTGGACGACTTCACCTATGGCTAAACATGTTGAGTGCTGTCGAAAGGGCAGAGTTGTATACGTTAACACATTTACCATGGGTAATCTCAATGATGCGCCCGTCCGAGTGGATTTCTTACAACAACATCAGGAGGGCTAGGATCGATGAAAGGAGGCGCGTACTTTAAAAGGAAATCTTACTTCTAAGATACTACCAAAGAAACTAATTCTAGACTTCTCCTTGGAATTCATTTGGATTGACAAAAGATCAATTTTTGTAAGCCTTGTACACACCATCCAGACAATTGTTCTCGAAGTAATCCACGAGCTGATCCTGCACACCTTCCACAAACAGATCCGGTCTGTCAGTCCGTCGTTCCCTGTTGATGATACATTCGCCGGTCTCATAGAAGTACATTAGGGAGCGACACTGGGTATTCAGCGAGGCAGCAGCTGTTAGGCATCGTGACAGGCATTCAGAGAGTCCGGATACTGAGACGACCTGGAATGGGATTAAAAAAACCATATTTTTGGGATTTTTCCAAAGAAATACGTTGAACAGAGACAGATAACAAGCAGATCCCAGCATTGAAAGCAAGGAGTGCCTGCTTACCTTCATAGCATGCCCAATCAGCAGACTCTGTGGATATCGCTCGAAAGCGTACGGCGACGAACACAGCGATTCAGCTGAAATCAATAATCGATTAGAATTTCTCCGGCTAAGCACCCCTTACAGAGGAAATCCATCATCTCGAGGAAAATGCACGCCGCTAAGGGACGTGAATAATTAGGTTTGTGGTGGTCATTACCTCATGTCCAGCCCTTTTACGGAACTCGTGAGAACTGGCTATAGTTGTGAACGGTCACGGCGTGGTTTCTCATGACTGGTTCTTATCCAGGAGTTTGTTAGCACGCGTTGCGCTATGGTACAGTATTTGTTGGGGTATGGTATGGCCTTACCGGTATATGCGGGGCAAATGAGCTTTCTGGATGTTAATTCCGGCTTCCCAGGTGTTTATCTCTTCATGGTTAGTAGAAGTAGTTCTCTGCCTGGATGCGCCACTGAGATTATCCAGAGTGAACGTATTGACGCCCGTGTTAACCATGGGTAAATTAGTGGGATGACAGCGCGTTTACCCTGGGTAATCTTAGTGATGGATGCGGCCTCTCGTGAAGAAAACCACATGCAAAGGATGTTATCACGGAAAGCGAGGAATAGATCACAGCAAGGGAATTTCTCAGATCTTGGTCCAAAATATGAAGGCTTAACTCTCTTGTCATGAGTCGACACAAGAGGCGAACGCATCAATGAGTTTACCCAGATTGCCCATGATAACCGTGCTAACCTACCCAAATTTAAAGTTTACCTGATACCAGCCAATATGATTGCCCATATGTGGCGTTGTATATGCCCAAGTGCTACCCAAGGGTAATCATACCCACGAGTATTACCCATTACATTACCCAATCACCATCCTTCCAGTGATGCATCCGGGACCAGGATCTGATCCCGTACTCTGTCGAAAAGGACATTTCACACATATGCGCTGAATCAATACTAGATGTTCTGATGTAGCGTGCATCATTGAGATTACCCAGGGTAAACATGATAACACCCCACAAAGTCATCCGTTGTTAGCATGGACGTCAGTAATTTTAACCTGAATAACATCAGTGATGCATCCAAGGCCTTAGCTCGAATGCTTCAGTGAAAATATGGGTAAATTTCTACCCAAGGGTATGAGTACCCTTGGAACGGGATGCATCCGTGAATCTGTCCAGGGTAAACGTGTTGGCACCACACACGTTTACCTGTCGTTAAGCAAGCGTAAACTCGCTTACCCTGGGTAATCGTAGTGATGTATCCAGGCCACGCTGGGTAGCAGTTGTGCATAGACCATGTTACTTTATATGTATGTAAAAATATTCGTGGGTAAATTCTCAGAAAGGGTAAATTTGGGTACGTCAACACGTTTACCATGGGTAGCCTCAATCATGCATCGTTAATGCCATGGAGTAATCTATCCCAGGCACCAACTATGTATGCTGCCGCTATGTGAGGCTTCTCTCTTGGAAAGTAAAAGGACGCTCACATCATTGCGCTTACCTAGGGTAAATGTGCTAACATCGATAAATTAGCATGGGCCCCATCGTTAACATGGGCAGCTTCCATCATTCAGCTTACCGAGGCGTGTTAGCACTCCTCATATTCATGCATACTTGAGATGGAAACCAATACGTTTACCCTGGCTAATCCCAATGATGCACCCAAGCCAAGGAATGCTGTAACGAGTGATAGATTTAAAAGAAAAACTCGCCCCCAGAAAGGTAAAGGTGCGTACAAAGGTGACCTTTACCGTGAAATTTGCCCGTGCTAGCCGCAACTACCCTCAAGGTTAACCCTTCCTTGGCGTTGTTCAAGAATTTCGCCGTCAAGACATGGGAGGAATCACGAGTTAATCTACGCCTATCCATCTACCCTTACCTTTACCAATGAGTCTCATACCAAGTGCCAAATGTTTAACTCCTTTCACGGTGAAGAATGCCATCACAGCAAAAGTAGCCGGGGCCACCATCCATCATTGAGTTCAACCAAGGTAATTAAGTTAAGCTCCCTTGTTAAGCAAGGGTAAATTTGGGAGCACAACACTCTTACCCTGGGTAATTTCAACAGTGCATGCCGGCCCAGAACAACATACCTTTAACACAAATTTGCTGGAAAAACGCGATTGGTCCATCTGACTTTGTGAGCACACTGGGTCCAAACGGTTGTCCATCCTCGGCATGGATCGAACACTCCTGTGACCTGGCGTCATACTCGAACGATGAGCAGACATGGCCCTGAAATACGTGGAATTTGATGGCAAAAAATTGCCCAAATCTGGCTAGAATGGCTCACATTAGACTCCGTCGTACAGGCGTCTGCACAGATATTCAACGTGACATCCTTGATGGTGTGGGTGGCAAATTCCATGAGGCGTGTGCCCTCGGATCGCAGGTAGGTCGTGGCATTTTCACCCGTGCAAACGGCGCCTGAATAGTAGCTGCAGTGGTTTCAAACGATTTTTTGGCCTCATTTCTGGAGATGGTTTCTAAATCAAGATCAAGAGATCCTGAATCGAAAATGGTGCACGACTTCTGGGCCACGCTAGTAATTAAGACGGATATTTTCCAATTAGCGATGTTGGCCGCTGGCCAAGCCCCTTTCCCTCTCACCACGAACCTGTCCTCACCGTGTTCTAAAAAATTCTTCCCATGCCCCAACGAACACTACAAACCACTGGTCATTGCGGGATTTTACACGTGTGTCCCATTAATATGGGCAGCAAAAGAAACGCATAGGTCTTGAAAAGAAATCAAGGCAGCGGAGTGAAAGTGACAGTTGACGGACGGCGTCATCGTTTCGATTTCGCCTCAACGCGTGCCGATAATTTCCGACCAAACCGTAATTGGAGCGTGGAATGCGCAACATGTCGAAAGAGGTATTAGACGTCCAAAAATCTTACTGGTTCAATGTACTACTGAGTGCAGAACAGTGCTGTGAGTAAGTGAAATTTTGAATCTCGGAAAACGTAAAACGTAAAAAGAATGACCGGAATTGTGCTTGGAACAGAAAGCGCGAAGATTTAAGAGACAACGCCTAGGGTCAAGAGAAAGAAATTGGTTAGAACTTCACGATCAGTAGTAAAGTAACGTGGTAAAGCGAAATTATTCTATATTACCAAATATGCTTTGCCTAGGTTAGCATCCGAAGATCCTGGATACATTGAGGATGGAGTCAGTAACAGATTAAAAAGTATTCTCACAAAATAAGGACGAAAAAATCAAGGTTTTTGCGAAGGAACGAAAGGATGGGATGCTGCATTACTGTGTTGCTCAGTAGATCATCAGAGATCAGGACAGTCAAGGTCATAGTAATTTTACTCTCTCAATTTATCATGGAGCGTATTTGTGAGAATCCTAACACATATTTCATATATTTTAACACTTCTGGACAAGGCTCATCCAAGCAAACACCGGTCAGATTAACCAGGGTAAACGCAGCTAACACCTTCCGAATATATCCGTCATTACCCGGGCAACTACGTCTTAAACCTGGGTAATCTAAATAACGTTTACAAGTTCAGACCCTGGGCTTGGATGATTACCCAGGGTAAACGTGTTGACGCCATTGTTAAAGATGAGTACAATTGGAGGTATTAACGTAATTACTCCGGGGAATCTCAAAGATACCTGTAAGCTAGTGGCGGACGCGGGGGGGCGCCCCCCGGCGGGTCGCCAAGTTTTTGAAATTACTTTACAATAAAAAAATGAAAATCTATATATCCTAGAATCTATAATCATGTAAAAATCTTGTATTATTCTATTCTTGTTTGTTTATTTGTATTATTATTTTTAAATATTGATTATTCATTATTTATTATTAAAATTAATATCTATTACTATCTTTATTTTTATTTTTCCGTCTGGGTCTCCAAAACGGTGGAGACTCCGATTTTTTCCCACGCCCCCCCCCCTCCCGCCCACTTTCTGCGTTCGCCACTGGGGAATGTGGTTACCAAGTAATGTTTCTCAACTGCTCAGACTTGTTTTGTATAAGGACCTGCACTTCAACACTCATGAGCATGATTCCTGACCGAGCAGGTGTATATGAATCCATAAGCTAACACTGAGTTAGGAAAATTCTACTCCCCTTGCATGTAACTACCACTATTTTCCTAGTATTTACTAAGTGCTGTAACACCATCGTTGCTGTTCGTTTGGTTTACAATAGTTTGGCAACTGGCATAATTTTATAGGCAATTCAGGCATCGCCTGTGCCAGGAACAATAGAACTCCAGAATTACTCTGCAACCATCTTTTTCCCTCGTATTTTTAAAATTAAAATGCGTCTATATCCAGAAATTGACCAAATTCAAAAAAGGGGTGAAGCTGACAGGAATATTCCGGTGAATGCTTCAACAAAAATCAATAGAGTAACTCCTTGATAACTTTTTCTTGTCTCCTTATATCAGAGCACCTCTGAGTGCATGTGAAGAGTAAAATGATCCTTAAGGCTACTGAAACTACTCAAAACTCCAGGACATTTGGAAAAACTCAGAGCAACCTGAGTCAACTGGTTACACAATGATGAGTTACATACTGAGTGGCCTTGAAAAATCACATTTCAAAATTCAAAAATCACCCCAATTCGTCACTATTTCAGCCTCTGTATTACAGTTACTACTGCGTACATTGCGCTCATTTTGAAAACACATAGTTCTTGCGCTCACGTTTAAAGGTTACAACAATTAATGATATTGCACTTGGGGTCAGGTGGCACGGAATTACTGTGTTTGATTAGTAGTTAACCTGGTTCAACACCTTAATCTATGCCAACGCTATAAAACCTCTGCACGGTAATGGTTAAATGTTGACATTTTGTAAGAAGTGGTAAACGCGTGTTGCAAAAAATTGGGTCAGGCGCCTGGAAACCAGGCTCTGACAGGATTTAATTACTAAACGTTGCACGCTGGTAATCATTCTACTGGGTTAAAATGACTGTAGCTTTTTGAGCATTCACGCTGGAACATCGTTGGTTAAATAAAGGTCGCGTCATTGACTTAATTAGTAATGGGTTTGTGAAGAGGTGCACACTATAAATTTTCACAGTTCAGCTGAGTTTCGCACAGTAAGCTGTTTGCGTTCTTATTTGGAATCTTAAGTCCCATCCATACGACATTGTGACGATGAAAAGCTAGGGGTTTTTGTTCGGCTAACAGCGATCACTCGTGATCTGCTCTCACTAGAGTCTCAATAACATAACTTCTGGATCTGGATGCATAAGTGGGAGGTTACCCTGGATAATTTCGATTATGGTAAAGAAATACCCATAGGTATGATTACAAAACATTACATCAACATGGCTAACTGGAATAGTCTCAATGATGATAACCCCATACCCATAGACCCATAGACGACTACCCATAGGGCCACAAGCATCATTGAGATTACCCTATGTAAACGTGTTAACACCCTACTGATTTACCTATCGTTAACGTAGCCGCCGTCATGTTTACCCAGGGTAACCTCAATGATGCATCAGGAGTATTGGATGCAGATGTTTATAGACAACTTCACGTATGGGTAAAAATGGCAACGTGTGTAAGGTAAGAGGCAAATTCTGCACATTAACACACTTGCCATGGGTAACCATGGGTAATACTAATGATGCATTCATGCCCTGCTATCTAATTACAACTACCGGGGTTGAATGCACTATTTAGATTGCCCTGGGTAAACGAGTTGACGCCCATGTTAACGATAGGTGAACCTGGGTGGTGTTAGCGCATTTACCATGGTAGTCTCAATGATGGACGCTGTTTCTGGCGCTGGATGCATGGCCGAGATTACCCATGATAGATGCGGCACCTACTTACCATTCACTTGGCCACCCATCAACATGTTTAGCCATACGTGGCATTGTCTAAACTCAGCTACTGCCCATGGGTAATCATAGTCATGGAGCCACATGCATCATGTAGATCATTGAGACATAACCTGACGACCTTTTAAGGCTTGACAGGAGGCCTAACCGGAAATTTGTAGACGCATAACCCTCGCAAAACAGGCCAAGCAAACCAAATTCCACGTTCTGCGGCTCCTAACATTGCTCAGCTTGTAAGCATTTACCATTAGAATAGGATAAGCATTTACCTACAGTTGGTTTGCGTGGTTAACCCCAGCGATAAAGAACAGGGAGTCACATGCATCATCGGGATACCCAGGGTAAATGTCGCTTTGTATGGTAACCCCAGCTATAAAGAACAAGGCACCACATGCATCATTGAGGTTGCCCAGAGCAAATGTCGGTTTGTGTTGTTCTTCCAGCCACAAAGAACAGGGCGCCACATGCATAATTGTGATTACTTAGGGTAAAGGTCGGTTTGTATGGTTAACCCCAGCTATAAGGAACAAGGCGCCACATGCATAATTGAGGTTACCCAGGGTAAATGTCGGTGTGTGTTGTTCGCCGGCCATAAAGAACACGGGGCCACACGCATCATAGAGATTACCGAGGGTAAACGTCGCTTTGTATGGTTAACCCCAGCTATAAAGAACAAGACGCCGCATGCATCATTGAGATTACCCAGGGTAATTAAACCTATCAACCCTATCAACACCATACAAATTCGCTCGTCCTCAACACAGACATCAGCATGCTTACCCTGGGTAACCTCAATGATGAACTTAGGGCAAAGGTAAAAGATTACCCATCCCTAAGCTGCGCCTCCAAGCCCTGATTGGCAAAGCTTTTGTACTGCAAAACTAGTATTTATATCAAGTAATTCTTAGAGTAAATTACTAGCGCTTACAATTTCACCTAGCCATTGAAAAAACCATCGTACTCGAGAGAAAAAAAAAACTGCTACATTTTCTCGAAATAGAGTAATTTGTAGTTGATAAAGTAATATGCACGTGCATATTTTCGCGAAAGTACTACGGGCAAAAAAACGTCTAATCAAAAACAATTTCTGGTTATAGATCGCTGAAGGGGCATTTTTTCCGGCTGTACATAAATATTTCCATGAATAGCCTTTTCCAGGAAAGCTAAATTATCATAAGGTCTCGGCATGAAGTAGATTAATCTGATTTTAACAAATCTTTTATTATATACAATAACATAATTCATAATTCTGTTGCATCATCATCACACTAGAACTACGTACGTACGGATTCATTTCCGGATTTATACGGATGTGGAAAAACTCGGACTCGCGCGGGTATGACCAGACTAAGTATGAACAACGGGTTGGGTGTGACGTAAATGTGAACAATATCAGTAAAGGGGGAAAAATATCACTCGGCAAGAAAGAACAGGCTGTTTCAGCGCATAAAATTAAGTACTTATTCACTGGTTGGTGGGATGAGATCACAACTCACACACGGGCGGTGCGCGGGGGTATATTATGAACGGGGGCGGAAGGAGAAGACGGATGGACAGCGGGCAGTACCGTACGCGCAAACACACACACGGAAAAATACGTAAAATACAGAACGGAGAGAGAGAGGACGTCAACGTGCGTCACCTACCATATGCCATCGATATACAGTTGGCTACAGTAATCAGAATAAATAACAGATGTCGGGATAACATTGGATAGAGTTGCTGGAAGCTGGCTGGTAGAAGGAGTTGAGGGGCGGGCGCGGCAGTTGTGTGGAGCGCGAGGGCCGGTAGCAAAGGACAGTGCCGGCGGCGCGGACCTCCAGCGCCTCCCAGCGACCTCGTTTGAGGCGCTGGCGCGTAATTATCCGGTGGTGGAAGAAGTCTCGCTGACCACCACCACCACCACACCGTCACTGTCCCGCGGGCCTAATTACTCAACACAACGTGCGCGCACGCGGACGACAACGACGATGACGGGGGAAAGAAAGCGCCGCAGTGTGGGGAGATCCACCGGGGCTGCCGTTCCCGGATGTGATCCAGGGAACGGCACAGTTCGCCATGGAAGCTCAGTGGTGGATGGTTTTCCCACTTGGGGGATCTCCCACACATCGAGGTAGAACAGATAATATTAGGGGGAAAGCGATACCGAGGATATCAAATGAAAGACCGAACAGACACCGCTCTATGGGATCAACACGTCAAAGAATATTCTCTTAGAAAAAAAAACAAGAATTTTCTGGAGAAAAAAATCTGGAAAGCTACAAATGCTGACGGGTTTAGGCTCTTCGTGGAAATTTAGGATAGCACGGGAGATTCAAGGAGATCTCGGCAGTCTCGAGTAAAACCAGCGTCTGTGTATCATCGTGATGGAAAAGGAGGCGTGGCCAGGCGACTCTGACTGGCGCATTTGAGCCGCCCGTCACGCCCACCTGTTTGAACTTGTGTGGCGTCGATCATGTAAAACATGATTCACATGTTTGTGCGTGATGCCGTACGAGTCCAAACAGGTGGGTGTGGCGGGCAACATGCGTGCACCAATCGGAATCGCCAGGTCACGCCCCTTTTTCCCACACGATGATACGTAGCCGATTTCGAGGATTACAAATTCCAATATATAATTAATACCTAAAAAATGATATTTTCCTGCGCTAAATCCTTGTTTACAGCTGCTAAGCATACCTGTATGAGATAGGCGCAGGAAAATTTTCAGAAAAAAAAAAGATCCAGGGCCAGAGAATTGCTCGTCTAGAACGTCAAAATGCGTCAAAAAAGAGGGGTTCCTTGAAAAAATATAATTTTTCCAAAAATACGAGTAAAATTTTTGGGAAATTAACCATTTTCTGGGGAAATCCATGGACAAAGTCGGAGAAAAAGGCGCCTCTGTCTGGCAAACAATAAGGACCTCAGCCCCAAAGAATTGTTACCCCGTTAGAATTACGAGCAGAATTTCTGGGAAAATAAAGATTTCCTGGAAAATCCATGGAGAAAAGATGGGGAAAAGGCGCCTCTGTTTGGTAGACATCAAAGCCCTAAGCCCAACCAGGAATCGAAGCCGGAAAAAAGGCCATACCCGTGGTTCTGGATAATCCCTTTGTGTTCTTGGAAAATTTGTCCAGAAATTAAGGGAAACCCAGTCAAAACCGGGAAAGCTGGCATTATTTCCCTATTTCCTGGTGGTGAACTGCCGAGAATCCCCTTTTTTAATGGATGAAGAGCCTAAACCCGTGAATTCACAATAAATTAAGTACACAAAGCAACATAGTTCTCGTTTGAATGTCCCGCGCGTGTAACTGGAAATTTCTCGGGAGATTCGAACCGGTACAACAAATAGTAGAAAAGTATACGAAAAACGCACAATAACTCACAAAATATTACACTAACATAGATTCGGACTTCACTTCGACCTTAAAAGGAAGTGCGGTTTGGCCAGGAATTGGCAGACCGGGCAGTAGGCCGGCGGGGAAGAAGCTGTCGAGCAGCGATGGCGGCAGTGGCGCCGGTGGCGCTTGCGCCAATGGCGCAGGTGGCGCTGGCGCCGGCGGTGGCTGCAGCGCTGTGACATTTTGGCTGAGCATGGAGAGCAGAGCCTCGTTGTTCTGGAGTTGTTGGATCAGTAACTGGGTGTTGAGGAGCTGCTGAGAGAGGAGATTGGGGATTGGCAGCAGCTGAGAGCTGAGACCGCTGTCGACGAGGCCTGGAATTTGCTGGATTAATCCTAGAGTCCGAGAGATTCCCAGAAATTTCCAGGAAAAGGAAAACATACCTTTGAGAGCCGCCAAGCCGGGGTCAATAACCGGCTCCACGGGTTTTGAGGTGTACGAAGGCGGATAGAATGCCGAGAACGCCTCCGGCATTGTCACTTCGGGATGGAATGGCGGCTTGGACGCCGTCAGCGGCCCGAAGTCAGGTGGAGGCGGCTGAAAACCGTACTTTAACTATATTTTTTCTACACAAGTAAGGCTTTTCAGTACTACCTCAGGAGCCCTGAACGGTACAGCAGCCGGTGGAGTGCTGATGGTGGTGGTTGGCTGGAATCCATACGGCGAAGTGGGGAGCTTGCTGAGAATGTCCGGTACACTCCATTGAGTGTAGCTGGACAGTGAGCCGACGGACGCGTTGCTGGACGGTGGAGAGGTGTCTGAAAAAGGGGTGGAGTTCATCCATTGATTTTATTAAATAAGCTCCGCCTTCTCGAGGAACAAAAACCGTTGAAAATCCGAGGAAAAAACTTACTCGCATAGATATTCGGCAGCGAAAAATCGATTTTTCGACTGCTATCCGAACTATCCGAGTCCGTATCCACGTTCACAGGACTCTCCGAGGTTCGTCCCACTCGGTATGCCTCGCACTGCTCCAGATGGATTTTAAGGCCAACTTTTTGGGCGTAGCTCTTACCGCAAGCGTTGCAAGAATATCTGCAATTGCACAATCTCTTCCCTTCTCTGCGTCTCTTTTTTCTCGCATTCTCTCCTCAGAAACTTACGGTTTCTCGCCGGTGTGGACTCGTTGGTGCACCTGCATGTTGCCTTGATTTGTGAACGACTTGTCGCAGAATTGGCACCTGCAAAAGATACATATCGATTGATTTCACTCTTGCGAGCAAAAGACCCAACTAAAGAGTTCAGCCCTGTCAAAGCTGGGGTAAAGCTCATTACTATTGGCTCGCTATTAACGGCCGCGGGGGATTACGGTACTATCCTAGATCTACCTAAACGGTCGTTCTCCCGTATGTAGTCTGGTGTGCACGTACAAGCTGCTTGCGTAGGCGTATCGCTTGCCGCAGAACTTGCACACGTAGTCGGCGGACGTCGGCGTCGCGGTCGGCAACTTCTTGTCGAGGCCCGCGGCGGCCGCGGCCCCAATAGCCGCGGGCGCAGCACCCTGCTGCTGCTGCTGTTGCTGCTGGGAGGACGACTCGGACAGCATAGTGGCGTGAGTGGCTTCATGAGCGGTGAGTTGGGATTTCTGGAACAGTGGATTTGATCTTAGAACTTTAGGCGTGGGAAACTCCGCCCACATCGACTGCTATTGGCTCGTACCTGAATGAAGCTCCTCCCACATGTGCCACATGTGTAAGGCCTCTCTCCAGTGTGTGTTCTCTCATGAGATTGCAGATTTCCCTGACTGGCAAAAGCCTTCGGGCAATAGCTGCAGCGATATGGCCGCTCTCCAGTATGGGTTCTTACGTGGACCTGAAATTATGCGATCAAATGAAGGTGCCGCACGGTTTTTACGGGTGTTACGGTCCCTGAAAAGGGTTAGGATTCACCTGCAAGCTTCCAGCGTAGGCAAAACTTTTGCCGCAAAAACGGCAGACGTGTTTCCTCTCATTTTGCTCGTGGACCTGCTTCACGTGCAGTTTCAGGTAATTCTTCAGAGTGAAGGTTTTCGGACAGAATTCGCACTGAAATCAAGAAAAATTGGAAACAAATAAGTATAAAAACAAAAAAAAACAATGAATGATGTAGCGTTTAGTCCCCGTTTCGTGCAATATTGGAACTGAAAGGCCATAGGGCAGGGCGCAGAGAAGCAGAGTACTCAGATTGATGTTTTTATCTTGAAAATTCACAAAAAAAAAATTAAGATTTCTGTCTTCAGTAGTTGCCTTCTGAAAACGTAGCCTTTATGCAAAATTTAAAACTTAGGAAGAGATTAAAACTTGGAAAGAAAGCACAAAGAAGCAGAGAAGTCAGTCATCTGCGTCTCTGCCCGCCACGCCTATACTGGAGACCTTGCCGTTCAATCAAAGGGAAGAATTTCTTTTTTAGAAATACCAAAACAGGTAAAACCCTCAGGTAAAATACACTTGATGGTCAAATACATCTCTTTCTCCTTTTCTTTTTCAAATTTATAGTGGGACCGCCCCTTTTAGGCCACGCCCCTTAATCCTGATGGCTCAATTTTATTTTTTTTTTCAAGTTATTTAACTAGGCAAAGTGTATGAATGGCTTGCTTTGGATTCAAAATCACTAATCCTAGTTCCTTGATTTTGTTACGTTCTCAATTTAATTGCGTTTTTTTATTGTGGTTCAGATCCCTCCCCGAAATTTCTGGTGGTGCCGCCCCTTTTAGGCCACGCCCCTTGGTTCTATAGGGGCGAATTTATTTTTTTAAAATAATTTTCAAATTAGATAGAAATTCTGAATTCTCACTTTGGATTCCAAACAACTATTCCTGGTTTTGAATATTTAATTGCGCTTTTTTCTGGACCAAATTCCTTCCCAAAATTTCTGGTGGGACCACCCCCTTTAGGCCACTCCCCCTAGTTCCATTTTATCTCTGGTGCCGTTGCTGGCGCATAATTCATACGTTCACCGCGTACCCCACTCAACTTTTGAGGCTAAATGACGTCACAAAAATATGACGTCACCACCACTGTCGACCAACCTGAAAAGTCTTCTCTCCATGCGTTTTCTTATGCGTATAGAGGGCACTCGGTGATGAAAGGCATTTGTCACACTTTGGGCACTTGTAGTTACGAATACCTGGAACCATTAGGTTACCGCAAATGCCGCACGGTTATATTTAGCCATTTCATATGGAGGTCCCTAGAAACTCACCAAGATGAGCGCTTTTTTCGTGCACAGTTTTCGTGCCATACTGAGCAAATGTCTTCTCACAATAGCGGCACTTGTATCTAAAAATAACGGCTTTTCTAGACTGCTAGTGCATCCAGAGCGTTCCAGAAAACCCACGGTCGCTCTCCAGTGTGCGTCCTCTCATGAACCTGTAGCGTAGCCTTTTGAGCGAATTTCTTGTCACAAAAATGGCAGTTGAACGGCTTCTCGCCGGTATGGCAGCGTTTGTGCGACTCGAGGATTGAGTGATATGGAAATCCCTGAACATTTGCCAGTGAATGGACGCAATTGCACAAAGTCAAGGTGAAAAACGCTGACCTTTCCGCAAATATCGCAAATATGTCGTTTTTCCACGTGATTCGCCGAACTTGGTACACCCAGCACAGTTCCAAGTACCATGACCTTAGAAGGAAGAGTTTATTTCAGGAAAAACAGCAGTGGAAAAAACAGCAATTCTTTTCAAATATGAATTTTCGAGGATTTCCTATTTTAGGACATTATCCGGAAATTTTGCAATTTCTACCTGTTTGCGGGTTTAAATTCGTTTTTCAGTTGCCGATTTTTCGAAATCACTCTACAAAATGAATAAAACCTTATATTAGTATATTTTAACTGCCTATGTTTGTTAAAAATATTTAAAATAGCTATTATTAATTACTAAACTACTTTATTATCATTATAATTGATTTTTTATTAGGTTTATTTTCCATCCGGTACCCCAAAAAGGCGGAGACCCTAATTTTTTCCCACGAGCCTACCCTCTCGCTCACTTTCTGCGTCCGCCACTTCTGTGATTGGTTGAAACTTTGAGGGTGGGGCAAGTCGCAATTTTGTGCACAGTTGTTCATTTTTCACCTTCACTTGAAAAAAATTAACAGATCAATCATCTTTCCCGGTAGATTTACGAGACTTATTGATCAACACCGTACCATCCAGTGATTGGACAAAAGCATGTGGGCGGGGCAGGTAGCAGTTTTGCGCGCAGTTTTTCAATTCTGCTTCACTTTCGAAAATTTACATGAAACGTGCCGGATGGGGAACATTGAGGTAGTATACTTATTATACTTATATTTTATTTTAATCATTATGCTTATACTATGCATACATATATTTACCATACCTACATATGTACAGCAGGTTGCGATTGGGTTAAAAGCTGTGGGCGGAGCAACTCGCAGTTTTGCGCGCGGTTATTCAAGTTTCACGTTGAACAATGTTAAGACAGCCCGGGAATAAAAATTCCTTTTTTCAGGTTCCATTTTCGCATAAATCCACGAGTTTTTCGAGAAATCCTCGAAAACCAACCTCCGACGATGTGGATGTCTGCGGTGTATCAGCGGTCATCATAATACTCGCCACATTTCCCGGTGAAACGCTGGCGACAGCCTGAGGTGACGATTCAACAGCTGATGATGATGTCTCGCTAGCATCCTGAAAATATTGCCCTCAGTTGCAAATGCCGCACGATTTTCACGCTGCTAATTTGGCTGAATTCTCACTCACCATCTCATCGATGTCCGGCGACTCAACGTCAAGTAGTTCTTCATCTTCCTCAGCTTCAAGTGCTATACGAAGTGCCTCGTCTTCTGGACACTCCTCGTCAAAATCCTCTTTCTCCTCGAGCTCTTTCTCTTCGGTGGTCTCGTTGATTTTCATCAGGACATCATAGGGTGGTGTATTTTCAACCTCCACCATTTTTTGTGGCAATGGTGAGGTTTAATATGTTGGTTTCCTTGTGGTTTTTCTGGAAAAATATAACCGTTTCCAGAACGTTCCATAGGCAAAAACAGCGGGAAGTCGCGAGGTAGTCCGGAAAATGCACGAAAAGAAACTGTAGGAGGAGCTATTACTGTATAAGGAAAAGGCTATAGAAGTAGAGCGATGCGAAAATTATAGGATGACTCAACCCAGAACCCCCGCAGATCATTAACTACAGCGCAAAAAGCGGAAGTAACGGATTGTTTTCTAGTTGGCACGCGTCCAAAGAACACACAGTGGTCAGCGAAGCGGCGAGAGAGTGACGCCGCGTGGAGACGCAGACTGCGAGAGCGCCCGGATACGGTAGCGAGTTCAAAAAACAGCCTCTAGTGGTAGCAAACCTCGAAGGGGCGTGGCTGTCCCAGTACGACCGTTCACCAGACTGCTATGAAGATGACTATTGGTAGTATAGCATGTGGCTATGTTTATTAAATGAAAACAATCGGAGAAAACTTGAGAAAACAGGAAAATCTATGTCCTAGCAGGTGAATAAACATAGCGGGGGGGG